>MU107061.1:39626-56235 GCA_012274485.2 Sinapis alba | reverse complement strand
GACATATGGCAAGTTCTTCAAGCTCCTAATAAACCAGGATGAGTCACTATGTAAGAGGCTTGATTTGGAACCATTATTCAGTGGAGAGTATCCATGAAGTTGAATAAATCTCAAAGGAGTTATGTTTAAGAATTTATTCCACTTTCTTATCAGGATATCAATGTTTAGCATGTTTGGACATATGGCAAGTTCTTGAAGTTTCTAATCAAAACAGGATGAATCACTATGTAAAAAGCTTGATTTCAAACCATTAATCAGTCGAGAGTCTTTCATGAAGTCGAATAAATCACATAGGAGTTATGTTGAATAAGTTATTCCACTTTCTAATCATGATATCCATGTTTAACATGTTTGGACATATGGCAAGTTCTTAAAGCTTCTAATCAAACCAGGATGAATCACTATGTAAGAAGCTTGATTTGGAACCATTATTCAGTGGAGAGTATCCATGAAGTTGTATAAATCCCAAAGGAGTTATGTTTAAAAAGTTATTCCACTTTCTAATCAGGATATCCATGTTTAGCATGTTTGGACATATGGCAAGTTCTTCAAGCTTCTAATCAAACCAGGATCAATCACTATGTAAGAAGCTTGATTTGAAACCATTATTCAGTGGAGAGTATCCATGAAGTTGAATAAATCCCAAAGGAGTTATGTTTAAGAAGTTATTCCACTTTCTAATCAGGATATCCATGTTTAGCCTGTTTGGACATATGGCAAGTTCTTCAAGCTTTTATTCTAACCAGGATGAATCACTATGTAAGAAGCTTGATTTGGAACCATTATTCAGTCGAGAGTATCCATAAAGTTGAATAAATCCCAAAGGAGTTATGTTTAAGAAGTTATTCAACTTTCTAATTAGGATATCCATGTTTAGCCTGTTTGGACATATGGCAAGTTCTTCAAGCTCCTAATAAACCAGGATGAGTCACTATGTAAGAAGCTTGATTTGGAACCATTATTAAGTGGAGAGTATCCATGAAGTTGAATAAATCCCAAAGGAGTTATGTTTAAGAAGTTATTCAACTTTCTAATCAGGATATCCATGTTTAGCATGTTTGGACATATGGCAAGTTCTTCAAGCTTCTAATCAAACCATGATGAATCACTATGTAAAAGCTTGATTTAGAACCATTTGTAAGTGGAGAGTCTTTCATGAAATTGAATAAATCTCATAGGAGTTATGTTGAATAAGTTATTCCACTTTCTAATCAAGATATCCATGTTTAACCTGTTTGGACTTATGGAAAGTTCTTAAAGCTTTAAATCAAACAGGGATGAATCACTATGCAAGAAGCCTGATTTGGAACCATTATTCAGTGGAGAGTATCCATTAAGTTGAATAAATCCCATAGGAGTTATTATGAAGAAGTTATTCCACTTTCTAATAAGGATATCCATGTTTAGCATGTTTGGACATATGGCAAGTTCTTCATGCTTCTAAACAAACCAAGATGAATTACTATGTAAGAAGCTTGATTTGGAACCATTATTCAGTGGAGAGTATCAATGAAGTTGAATCAATCCCAAAGGAGTTATGATTAAGAAGTTATTTCACTTTCTAATCAGGATATCCATGTTTACCATGTTTGGACATATGGCAAGTTCTTGAATCTTCTAATCAAACCAGGATGAATCACTATGTAAGAAGCTTGATTTGGAACCATTATTAAGTGGAGAGTGTCCATGAAGTTGTATAAATCCCAACGGAGTTATGTTTAAGAAGTTATTCCACTTCCTAATCAGGATATCCATGTTTAGCCTGTTTAGACATATGGCAAGTTCTTCAAGGTTCTAATCAAACCAGGATCAATCACTATGTAAGAAGCTTGATTTGGAACCATTATCCAGTGGAGAGTATCCATAAAGTTGAATAAATCCCAATGGAATTATGTTTAAGATGTTATTCCAATTTCTAATCTGGATATCCATGTTTAGCATGTTTGGACATATGGCAAGTTCTTGAAACTTCTAATCAAACCATGATGAATCACTATGTAAAAAGCTTAATTTGGAACAATTAATCAGTGGAGAGTCTTTCATAAAGTCTAATAAATCACATAGGAGTTATGTTGAATAAGTTATTCCACTTTTTAATCAGGATATCCATGTTTAGCCTGTTTGGACATATGGCAAGTTCTTGAAGTTTTTAATCAAACGAGGATGAATCACTATGTAAAAAGCTTGATTTGGAACCATTATTCAGTTGAGAGTATCCATGAAGTTGAATCAATCCCAAAGGAGTTATGTTTAAGAAGTTATTCCACTTTCTAATCAGGATATCCATGTTTAGCATATTTGGACATATGACAAGTTTTTGAAGCTTCTAATCAAACCAGGATGAATCACTATGCAAGAAGCTTGATTTGGAACCATTATTCAGTTGGGATTATCCATGAAGTTGAATAAATCCCAAAGGAGTTATGTTTAAGAAGTTATTCCACTTTCTAATCAGGATATCCATGTTTAGCCTGTTTGGACATATGACAAGTATTGACCATGAAGAAGAATAAGAGACAATAAGAGAAGGCTAAGTAAGAGTCTTGGATTACAAGGCAGTCCGTACAACTTGTACGGATTAGACTTCATCCCATCCGTGACCTAACTTGACTTGGAGGCAAAGGAACTGATGGGAATGTCGACCACTTTGATTCAGAAACAAGAGAAGGCCGTTGGAGATATTTGTACATGAAGAAACATTTAAATAAAGGAGTCACATGTTGAGGTTAGCCTTGGAGCCTTTTGGGTCTTGTCCCTTTCACTGTCCAGATGCGCCAGCATGAGACAGAATTGTTTATCATTTCCCATTGTTTATTGTTTCTCTTGCTCTGATTGTCTAGTCTATATAAAGACATGTAACCCTTTGTAGTTTAATTAAGGAAATCAGATCCTTCATATTCTCTTCTATTTCTTGGTCGACTAACTTACTTCTCCCTCTCTCTCCTTTCTTATCCGGATCAAACTCTCTCTCTCTCACTTGTTCTTCACATGTTCTTCACTTGTTCTTCACTAAACTTACATGGTATCAGAGCTTTAAGCTTCTGAGAACCTATTTTCCTTCCGCAAATCTACTATGAAACTCACTCCCTTCCATTCTACTCGGTTACTCTCTTGAAAAACCATCCTACAAAATTCTTATTCTAAGCGAGTGAGAGAAAGTGTTCTTGAGTGTTCTTGAGGATTTGTTGAGGAGTCTTCCTTTGTGTTGAACGTGCTCACTCTTTTCTGTCCCTCTCTTTTCTGTACCTCTCCTAGACTCGTTCACCTAAGTTTGAAATTCAAACTGTACTTGGCACCTCTCTCATCTCAAGGAAACCATGGAGCAACAAAGACCAGTTCACATTCTGAGTGTCCTCAAAAGGACAAACTACATTACTTGGTCAAGACTAACCAACACTGCCCTTAGAGGAAGAGGATTGTGGGGGCATATCACATCAAGTGAAGCACCAAAGCAAATCACCCAAGGGGAAGATGGCAAGGAGGTTGTAGTGACTGATGAAGGCAAATGGGAACAAGAAGATCTCATGGTGCTGTCAGCCTTGCAAAGCTCACTTGACACACCTATCATGGACTGTTACTCACACTGTGAGACAGCCAAGAAGCTATGGGACACCTTATACAAGGTGTATGGCAACACCTCAAACCTTACAAGGATCTTTGAAGTAAAGAGAGCCATCAACAATTTACATCAAGAAGAGATGGATCTTACCAAGCACTTGGGAAAGTACAGCCAACTGTGGTCTGAGCTTGAGATACTTAGACCAAGTACCACTGACCCTAATACTCTTGAAGAAAGGCGTGAGCAAGACAAAGTATTTGGGTTACTTCTCACACTGAACTCAAGCTTCAGTGACCTTCTCAAACACATATTGCGAGCCAAGGAGCTCCCTAGCTATGATGATGTGTGTGCCCAACTTCAGAAAGAGTTAGGCTCAGATGGCTTGTTTGGTGGAAAAGGAGAACTCTCTATGGCAAACAAGGCTGACAAGGTGGGGAATGCTTCAGCAAATAAAGCCTACTTCAAACCAAGAGGAGGAGGAGACAAATCTGTGACTTGCGAACATTGCAAGAGGCAAGGGCACTCCAAAAACAATTGCTGGATCCTCCACCCACACCTCAGGCCAGCTCCAGCCAACAAGTACAATCAAGCAAGAGCAAATGAAGCTGTTCAACAGAATGACCAGCAGATGGTTCAACCCATGCACCTAGCTAGTGAAGGGAGGGCTTTGGTGTCAACTACACACGCACCAACCTATGCTGTTGGAGCTTCTTCTCAGCCTGCCCAAGAGGATGCATTCATCCGCAAGTCAGACATTGAGGCCTTGATCAAAGCCCTCAATGCAAACTCTGGTAACATTAGTAGTAATGTCTTACATAAATCACTGAATGTTAAACCATTAGTAATTGATTCAGGAGCATCTCATCACATGATTAAGGATTCTAGTCTCATTAGTAACATAGAGCCTGCTCTAGGAAGTGTGACAATTGCTAATGGTGATAGAATACCTATTAAAGGTATAGGGAACTTAAAGCTGTTTGAAAAAGAGTCTAAAGCATTTTACATGCCCTCATTTGCATCCAACTTACTCTCGGTTAAAAAGGCAACTACTGATCTGAATTGTAATGTTATCTTCAGTCCTAATGATGTTCATTTTCAGGATATTGAGACAAGTAAGATGCTGGGAAAGGGTGTTAGCAAGGGCGGATTATATTTGCTTGAAGACACCAAAATTAGTTCTGATTTTTCTCATGCTTTTAGTTCCAACTCTACTTTAGCTTCTGATGTATTATGGCATGCTAGACTAGGTCATCCTCATTCTCGTGCCTTAGGACTATTGTTACCTAAAGTTTCCTTTAAGAATGATAACTGTGAAGCTTGTATCCTTGGGAAACATTGCAAGACTGTCTTTGTTAAATCCACTACTATTTATGATCATTGCTTTGATTTAGTTCACTCAGATGTTTGGACTGCTCCTTGTGTTTCTAGGGAAAATTCTAAATATTTTGTCACATTCATTGATGAGAAATCTAAATATACTTGGCTAACCTTAATTCAATCAAAGGATAGGGTATTAGAAGCATTTATGAACTTTCAAAGTTATGTTACTAATCATTTCAATGCCAAAATCAAAATATTTAGGTCAGACAATGGTGGAGAATACACAAGTCATGCATTCAAGAATCATTTAGCCAAACATGGAATCATTCACCAAACTAGTTGCCCTTACACACCACAACAAAATAGAGTATCTGAGAGAAAGAATCAACATCTCATGGATGTTGCTAGAAGCATGATGTTCCATGCCAATGTCCCAAAGAGGTTTTGGGGAGATGCTGTGGTGGCTGCCTGCTACTTAATCAATAGAACCCCAACAAGAATTCTCCATGATGTCTCTCCTTATGAGGTATTAAACAAAAACAGACCCTCCATTGATCATTTGCGTGTGTTTGGTCGCACTTGCTTTGTTTTGATTCCAGGTGAACAGAGAAATAAGCTTGAAGCCAAGAGTATCAGAGCAATGTTCATTGGATACTCAGCTAACCAGAAGGGATACAAATGCTATGTACCTGAAACCAGAAGAGTGATGGTATCTCAAGATGTAAAGTTCATGGAGTCCAAGGGGTACTATGATGAGAAGAGCTGGGAGAGCTTGAAAGATCTATCAAATACACCCTCGGATAGAGCCAATAATTTGAGGATCATACTTGAGAGTCTCGGCATTGGCCAACCAAGACAAAGGGGAAGGTCTCACTCTCCACAACCCCAAGAGAGTGAACCGGCTGTAGAAACTCCTCACCTCTTGATCCTGAAGGGGGGAACCAAATAGAACCAGCTGAAACAAGTCATCAAGAGGGTTCTGAAGTTCATGATCAAGGTGAGCATGAGGAACAACATGAAACTATGCAACAGCAAGATGATAGAGATCAAGATGATGGAAACCAAACTGAAGAGGTAGAACCAGAACAAGCTCAGCCACTAAGGAGAAGCACTAGAATAAGGCATGGACCAGAACACTGGAAGAACACAAGAGTGTACTTCAATGCTAATGTGGTAGCACATCCAGAGAGGGCAGTGTGTTCATTAGCTCAATATCTAGAAGAGCATCAAGTCTTCATGAGTAATGTGGATCAGGAATACATTCCCAAGACTTATGAAGAAGCAATAGCAAATGATGAATGGAAAGCATCAGTGGGAGATGAGATGGGTGCCATGATCAAGAATGACACATGGTTTGAAACTGAACTTCCCAAAGGCAAGAAAGCTGTGACAAGTCGCCTACTCTACACTATCAAGTATCTAGCTAATGGAAAACCAGAAAGAAAGAAGACAAGGCTGGTAGCAAGGGGATTCACTCAAACGTATGGTGAAGACTACTNGAAAGCATCAGTGGGAGATGAGATGGGTGCCATGATCAAGAATGACACATGGTTTGAAACTGAACTTCCCAAAGGCAAGAAAGCTGTGACAAGTCGCCTACTCTACACTATCAAGTATCTAGCTAATGGAAAACCAGAAAGAAAGAAGACAAGGCTGGTAGCAAGGGGATTCACTCAAACGTATGGTGAAGACTACTTGGACACCTTTGCTCCTGTTGCAAAGCTTCACACCATCATGATCATTCTCTCACTTGCAACAAACTTGGAATGGGACTTATGGCAAATGGATGTGAAGAATGCATTCCTTCAAGGAGAACTAGAGGATGAAGTCTACATGAAACCCCCTCCTGGTCTAGAACACATGGTTAAACCAGGAAATGTATGGAGACTACAGAAGGCTATCTATGGACTAAAGCAATCACCACGAGCATGGTACCATAAGCTTAGCACCACTCTGAATGGGAAAGGTTTTTGCCTATCAGAAGCAGATCATACTCTCTTCACATTCACCAGACAACAAGGTATAGTAGTCATCCTTGTGTATGTTGATGATATCATCATCACAGCGAGTGACAAGGAAGGTATACAAGCAACTAAAACCTTTCTCAAATCAGTGACAAGGAAGGTATACAAGCAAGTTTTTGAATCTTCTAATCAAACCATGATGAATCACTATGCAAGAAGCTTGATTTGGAACCATTATTCAGTGGGGAGTATCCATGAAGTTGAATAAATCCCAAAGGAGTTATGTTTAAGAAGTTATTCCACTTTCTAATCAGGATATCCATGTTTAGCCTGTTTGGACATATGACAAGTTCTTGAAGCTTCTAATCAAACCAGGATGAATCACTATGCAAGAAGCTTGATTTGGAACCATTATTCAGTGGGGAGTATCCATGAAGTTGAATAAATCCCAAAGGAGTTATGTTTAAGAAGTTATTCCACTTTCTAATCATGATATCCATGTTTAGCATGTTTGGACATATGGCAAGTTCTTGAAGCTTCTAATTAAACCAGGATGAATCACTATCTAAGAAGCTTGATTTGGAACCATTATTCAGTGGAGAGTATCCATGAAGTTGAATAAATCCCAAAGGAGTTATGTTTAAGAAGTTATTCAACTTTCTAATCAGGATATCCATGTTTAGCTTGTCTGGACATATGGCAAGTTCTTGAAGCTTCTAATCAAACCAGGATGAATCACTATGTAAGAAGTTTGATTTGGAACCATTAATCAATGGAGAGTATCCATGAAGTTGAATAAATCCCAAAGAAGTTATGTTTAAGAAGTTATTCCACTTTCTAATCAGGATATCCATGTTTAGCCTGTTTGGACATATGACAAGTTCTTCAAGCTTCTAATCAAACCAGGATGAGTCACTATGCAAGAAGCTTGATTTGGAACCACTATTCAGTGGGGAGTATCCATGAAGTTGAATAGATCCCAAAAGAGTTATGTTTAAGAAGTTATTCCACTTTCTAATCAAGATATCCATGTTTAGCCTGTTTGGACATAGGGCAAGTTCTTGAAGCTTCTAATCAAAGCAGGTTGAATCACTATGTAAAAAGCTTGATTTGGAACCATTAATCAGTGGAGAGTCTTTCATGAAGTCGAATAAATCACATAGGAGTTATGTTGAATAATATGTTCCACCTTCTAATCAGGATATTCATGTTTAGCATGTTTGGACATATGGCAAGTTCTTCAAGCTTCTAATCAAACCAGGATGAATCACTATGTAAAAAGCTTTAATTGGAACCATTAATCAATGGAGAGTATCCATGAAGTTGAATAAATCCCAAAGGAGTTATGTTTAAGAAGTTATTCCACTTTCTAATCAGGATATCCATGTTTAGCCTGTTTGGACATATGACAAGTTCTTGAAGCTTACAATTAAACAAGGATGAATCACTATGTAAGAAGCTTGATTTGGAACTATTATTCAGTGAAGAGTATCCATAAAGTTGAATAAATCCCAATGGAGTTATGTTTAAGAAGTTATTCCACTTTCTAATCAGGATATCCATGTTTAGCATGTTTAGACATATGGCAAGTTCCTCAAGCTTCTAATCAAACCAGGATGAATCACTATGTAAAAAGCTTGATTTGGAACCATTAATCAGTGGAGAGTCTTTCATAAAGTCTAATAAATCACATAGGAGTTATGTTGAATAAGTTATTCCACTTTCTAATCAGGATATCCATGTTTAGCCTGTTTGGACATATGGCAAGTTCTTCAAGCTTTTAATCAAACGAGGATGAATCGCTATGTAAAAAGCTTGATTTGGAACCATGATTCAGTGGAGATTATCCATGAAGTTGAATCAATCCCAAAGGAGTTATGTTTAAGAAGTTATTCCACTTTCTAATCAGGATATCCATGTTTAGTTTGTTTGAACATATGACAAGTTTTTGAAGCTTCTAATCAAACCAGGATGAATCACTATGCAAGAATCTTGATTTGGAACCATTATTCAGTGGGGAGTATCTATGAAGTTGAATAAATCCCAAAGGAGTTATGTTTAAGAAGTTATTCCACTTTCTAATCAGGATATCCATGTTTAGCCTGTTTGGACATATGACAAGTTCTTGAAGCTTCTGATAAAATGTAAGGAGTTAAGGTGTAGTTTGTGAGGATAAATGAAGAATGATGAAGAACAGAAAAAGAACTATGGAGAAATCTGAGAGAGAGAGAGTGAGGAGAGTGAGATTTCAAACAAGGAGAGAGAGAGAGTGAAGAGGAATAATATTTTCTTATTTAATTTAGTTTCTGGTACATGGGTTTATAAAGACAAACAATAAGAAAATATCTCAAGGGAAATAATAAACAAAGGAGCCTGCAGAACCATTAAACTAATCTAGTCTTGGACTGAGGTGCCCTGAGCAACCAGGCTGATAATGACAGCTCCTAACGGCTGGGAAGGGCATTTGAATCCTTAACCCAACTCGTGACTCTCTCCTGGTTCCCTTAGGCGATTTGGTTCCACTCTCCTTAGCTTCTAATTCCTTCTCCTTAGTTTCCTTGTGACATTTATGATTTGAATTGCTTCCCTTCCTTGTCTTGCACACAAAGGTAGGTCAGGCTGTACGGACTGACTTGGCTTCCAAGGTAACTGACTTTCTTGAGACATCCGAACATGATTGTTTCCCTCTTACCTCTTATTGCATCATCTCATCACATTACTGTTCATGTCAACACTCCCCCTCAAGCTTGACCATAGGGACTGGTCAAGCTTGGATTACCATGAAGTATTCCCTCATTAAAACTTTAGCTTGGAAAAACCACTTGGGATAAAAACCAAGCCAAGGAAAAAGAGTAGAAAACTCCATGGCAAGGGGATCAGTGACAAGTGGGGTCTATGACTCCACGTCTAGGATGAATGAACTCACAAACCTTGCTGCTAGCTGCCTTGGTGAATATGTCAGCCAGTTGATCCTCACTTCTAGTATAGCATGGGAGTATCACTTGCTGTTCCACTGCTTGTCTCACTTTGTGGCAGTCCACTTCTATATGCTTTGTCCTTTCATGAAAGACTGAATTGGATGCAATGTGGATTGTTGCCTGGTTGTCACAATGCATGGTCATTGGTGTGTTGATCTCAATACCCAAGTCCTTTAGAAGCCCCTTTATCCATATGAGTTCACTGGTCAGCTTCCTCATGGACCTATATTCTGCCTCAGCACTTGAGCAGGACACCACCTTCTGCTTCTTGCTCTTCCATGTGACTAGGTTTTCTCCAATGAATGTACAATAACCAGTGGTTGATCTTCTATCAACTCTGTCCCCAGCCCAATCAGCATCACAGTATCCCACAACTTCAGTGCTCTTGTTGCAAGCCATCCAAACACCTTGACCAGGCGCCTCTCTTAGGTATCTCAAGATCCTTTCAACCATGCTCCAGTGATGAACCTTAGGACACTGCATGGCTTGACTCACTTGGTTCACAGCAAAGCACAAGTCTGGACGAGTGATAGTCAAGTAGATGAGCTTGCCAACCATTCTCCTATACTTCTTGATATCTTCAAATGGTGTTGCTTCACACTCCCCCTCTTGCAGTACCTTGTAGCCTTCTTCCAATGGAGTCTTGGCCTGTCTACTTCCAAGGTTTCCTGCCTCATTTAAAATGTCAAGTGTGTACTTCCTTTGGGATAAGAAAAGCCCCTCTTTAGAGCGGCATATTTCAATCCCTAGGAAGTACTTCAATTCTCCCAAATCTTTAATGTCAAAAGCATTCTTAAGGAAAGTTTTAGTTGAGAGAATACCTTCTTTGTTGCTACCAGTAATGATGATATCATCAACATATACTAAGATGACAACAATACCTTGCTGGTTGGTCAGTGTGAAGAGAGTGTGATCAGCTTCTGATTTCACAAAACCTCTCCCATTGAGAGTGGTGCTCAACTTGTGATACCAGGCCCTTGGAGATTGCTTCAAGCCATAGATAGCCTTCTTTAATCTGAGAACATTCCCTTGTTTAACCATGCTCTCAAGACCAGGGGGTGGTCTCATGTATACTTCATCTTCCAATTCTCCTTGAAGGAAGGCATTCTTCACATCCATTTGCCATAAGTCCCACTCTAGGTTGACAGCAATAGACAGAAGAATCCTTATTGTATGTAGCTTAGCCACAGGAGCAAAAGTATCCAGATAATCTTCACCATACACTTGAGTATATCCCCTTGCCACTAGCCTTGTCTTCCTTCTTTCAGGTTTTCCATTTGCCTGATACTTAATGGTGAAGATGAGGCGACTAGTTACTGCTTTCTTGCCTTTGGGGAGTTCAGTTTCAAACCATGTACCATTTTTAATCATGGCGCCCATCTCATCTCCAACAGAAGCATTCCATTCCTTATGTTGCATAGCTTCTTCATAGGATTTTGGAATGTATTCTTGATCCAACTCACTGATGAAGGCTTGATGCTCCTTGGGGTATTGAGCAAGTGAACAGACAGCACTGATGGGATGAGCCACAGCTTCAGCATTGAAATAGACTCTTGTGTTGATCCAATTTGAAGCAGGTTTCCTGATTCTTGTACTCCTTCTCACAGGCTGTATTTGCTCAGTTTCTACTCCACTTTCTTCACTTTGCTCTCCCACTGGTGTCTCCTCCACTTGTGTCTCATTAGATGGAGTCTCATTTTGATCATGAAGTACTGAGTTCTCTTCATGTTGAGTTTGCCCAGGCTGCTCAGTTCCACTGTCCCCCTCATGATCAGAATGAGTGACTCCAACATCTTCTACTGTCTCTCCTACAGTTTGGGTTGGGACCTCCCTGACCTTTTCTGGTTCCTTTGGTAAGCTGATGCCAAGCCTTTCCATAATAGTTCTTAGGTTGTTAGCTCTGTCTGAGGCAGATTGAGATAGATCCTTGAGCTCCCCCCAACTCTTCTCATCATAATAGCCTTTTGACTCCATGAACTTAACATCCCTGGATACTAGAACTCTCCTTGTCTCTGGAACATAGCACTTGTACCCTTTCTGATGTGTTGAGTACCCAATGAACATGGCCTTTGTACTCCTTGCCTCTAGTTTGTTTCTTAGCTCTCCTGGAACCAAAACAAAGCACACACACCCAAACACATGCAAATGGTCTATATTTGGCTTAGTTTTATTCAGTACCTCATATGGAGTGGCATCATGTAGTATTCTTGTAGGGGTGCGGTTGATTAGGTAGGTTGCAGTGACAACAGCATCTCCCCAAAACCTTTTAGGGACATTAGCATGGAACATCATGCTCCTGGCCACCTCCATTAGATGTATATTCTT
Organism: Sinapis alba; assembly: GCA_012274485.2. NCBI lineage: Eukaryota > Viridiplantae > Streptophyta > Magnoliopsida > Brassicales > Brassicaceae > Sinapis > Sinapis alba. The sequence continues at coordinate 44,089 of MU107061.1, read as the reverse complement.
TCTTTCTGCCACACCATTTTGTTGAGGTGTGTAGGGACAACTTGTTTGGTGAATTATCCCATGTGTGGCTAAGTGTTGTTTGAAGGATGTGCTAGTGTATTCTCCTCCATTATCTGATCTAAGAATCTTGATCTTAACATTGAAATTGTTAGTTACATAATTCTGAAAAATTTTAAAAGCTTCTAGCACCCTATCTTTTGATTGCAACAAAGTAATCCATGTGTATTTAGATTTTTCATCAATGAATGTCACAAAATATCTATGTTGTTCTCTAGATGCACATGGAGCAGTCCACACATCATAATGGATTAAATCAAAGCAATTATCATAGATAGTCATTGATTTAGGAAACACACTTTTACAATGTTTTCCTAAGATACATGCTTCACAATCATTTTTAAGAGAAACACTAGGCAACAGGATGTTCAAGGCACGAGAATGGGGATGTCCTAATCTAGCATGCCATATTACATCTTTAGGGAATTCAGAAACAGAATTGAAAGCACAAGATAGATAAGATGATGATGTTGGTCGTGTGTCCTCAAGCAGGTACAAGTCCCCTTTGGTGGCATCTTTGCCAAGCAACTTACTAGATTCAATATCCTGAAAGTAAACTTCATTAGGAGTGAATGTAACATGACAATTTAGATCATTAGTGACCTTTTTCACAGAAACAAGGTTTGAGGCAAAGGTTGCCATGTAGAAAGCATTAGACACTTTGTCAAACAGTTTCAATTCACCTATTCCTTTTATTGGAATTTTATCACCATTTGCTATCATCACATTCCCTAGGGCAGGTTTCACATTTCTAATTAAGTTAAAATCACTAATCATATGATGTGATGCACCAGAGTCAATAACTAATGATTTAGCAGTTTTTAACATATCCATTGAACTATTAGCAATGTGAGAAGCATTAAGAGAGATTCCAAGGGTTTCAGAAATACCAGAGTTCTCTTTACAGAGTTTGATGAGGGCCTCCAAGTCAAATTTCTTGAGGACCACATCCTGGCTTGTCAAAGGAGTAGAGTACACTGATGTAGAGGCCATTGCACTTCCCACACCATTGTTGGCGCCTGGGGTAGCCGGATCAGCAACATCATTTGTGAAGTTAGCTCTTGCATCCATGAAGTGAGAGCCACGTTCCCTGAACTTGTTTGGCTTCAGATGTGGATGTAATATCCAGCACTTGTCTTTCATATGCCCTTTCTTCTTGCAATGATCACAGATTAGTACTCTCTTATCTTCTTGCTTGTATACTCCTTTGTTTGCCACTGCTGCTTCAGCTTGATTAACCATAACTGGTTCTCCTTTGCTTCCAAACAGACCCACTGATCCTTCCTCCTTCTGGATTTGGGCACACACTTCATCAAGTGAAGGAAGTTTCTCAGCCCTTAGTATGTGCTTGATGAGTCCATTGTAGGATGAGTTGAGAGTAAGCAGCAACCCAAACACCTTGTCTTCCTCACGTCTAGCACTCAGAATTGAGGGATCAACAGTATGAGGTCTTAGTAGCTCCAGCTCTGCCCATAGAGACCTAAACTTTCCAAAGTGAGACTGAAACTCCATGTCTCCTTGACTGAGAGCATTGATGGCTCTTTTCACTTCAAAGACTCTAGTTAGGTTGGAAACATTTCCATATACCTTGTAAAGAGTTTCCCATAGTTCTTTGGTAGTCTCACAGTATGAGTAAGACTCCAATATGGCTGGATCCAGAGAGCTTTGGATGAGAGAAAGAACCATGAGATCCTCCTGACCCCATTTGTCTTCATCAGCCACTACCATCTCTTTTCCATCTTCTCCTTGGATGATTTGTTTTGGAGCTGCTCCAGTTGATACATGGCTCCATAAACCTCTTCCACCAAGGGCAGTTTTCACCAGCCTAGCCCATAAGAGGTAGTTTATCCCCTTAAGAGTCACTGGTATGTTGATAGCTTTGTTGTTCTCCATCTTTCACTCGCCTAAGAACAGAGTAAGGGAGTGAGTCTTGAAGAACAGAGTATCAAGAACAGAGTAATGTTGGTTTGCGGAAGTAAAGAAACAGGTTTCAAGAGCTTATGGCTCTGATACCATGATAAAATGTAAGGAGTTAAGGTGTAGTTTGTGAGGATAAATGAAGAATGATGAAGAACAGAAGAAGAACTATGGAGAAATCCGAGAGAGAGAGAGAGAGGAGAGTGAAATTTCGAACAAGGAGAGAGAGAGTGAAGAGGAATAATATTTCCTTACTTAATTTAGTTTCTGCTACATGGGTTTATAAAGACAAACAATAAGAAAATATCTCAAGGGAAATAATAAACAAAGAAGCCTGCAGAACCATTAAACTAATCTATTCTTGGACTGAGGTGCCCTGAGCAAGCAGGCTGATAATGACAGCTCCTAACGGCTGGGAAGCGCATTTGAATCCTTAACCCAACTCGTGACTCTCTCCTGGTTCCCTTATGCGATTTGGTTCCACTCTCCTTAGCTTCTAATTCCTTCTCCTTAGTTTCCTTGTGACATTTCTGATTTGAATTGCTTCCCTTCCTTGTCTTGCACACAAAGGTAGGTCAGGCTGTACGGACTGACTTGGCTTCCAAGGTAACTGACTTTCTTGAGACATCCGAACATGATTGTTTCCCTCTTGCCTCTTATTGCATCATCTCATCACATTACTCTTCATGTCAACAGCTTCTAATCAAACCAGGATGCATCACTATTCAAGAAGCTTGATTTGGAACCATTATTCAGTGGGGAGTATCCATGAAGTTGAAGAAATCCCAAAGGAGTTATGTTTAAGACGTTCCACTTTCTAATCAGGATATCAATGTTTAGCCTGTTTGGACATATGGCAAGTTCTTGAAACTTCTAATTAAACCAAGATGAATCACTATGTAAGAAGCTTGATTTGGAACCATTATTCAGTGGAGAGTATCCATGAAGTTGAATAAATCCCAAAGGAGTTATGTTTAAGAAGTTATTTCACTTTCTAATCAGGATATCCATGTTTAGCCTGTTTGGACATATGGCAAGTTCTTGAAGCTTCTAATCAAACCAGGATGAATCACTATGTAAGAAGTTTGATTTGGAACCATTAATCAATGGAGAGTATCCATGAAGTTGAATAAATCCCAAAGGAGTTATGTTTAAGAAGTTATTCCACTTTCTAATCAGGATATCCATGTTTAGCCTGTTTGGACATATGACAAGTTCTTCAAGCTTCTAATCAAACCAGGATGAGTCACTATGCAAGAAGCTTGATTTGGAACCATTATTCAGTGGGGAGTATCCATGAAGTTGAATAAATCCCAAAGGAGTTATGTTTAAGAAGGTATTCCACTTTCTAATCAAGATATCCATGTTTAGCCTGTTTGGACATATGGCAAGTTCTTGAAGCTTCTAATCAAAGCAGGATGAATCACTATGTAAAAAGCTTGATTTGGAACCATTAATCAGTGGAGAGTCTTTCTTGAAGTCGAATAAATCACATAGGAGTTATGTTGAATAAGATGTTCCACTTTCTAATCAGGATATCCATGTTTAGCCTGTTTGGACATATGGCAAGTTCTTGAAGCTTCTAATTAAACCAGGATAAATCACTATGTAAGAAGCTTGATTTGGAACCATTATTCAGTGGAGAGTATTCATAAAATTGAATAATTCCCAATGGAGTTATGTTTAAGAAGTTATTCCACTTTCTAATCAGGATATCCATGTTTAGCATGTTTAGACATATGGCAAGTTCTTCAAGCTTCTAATCAAACCAGGATGAATCACTATGTAAAAAGCTTGAGTTGAAACCATTAATCAGTGGAGGGTCTTTCATAAAGTCTAATAAATCACATAGGAGTTATGTTGAATAAGTTATTCCACTTTCTAATCAGGATATCCATGTTTAGCCTGTTTGGACATATGGCAAGTTCTTGAACCTTTTAATCAAACGAGGATGAATCACTATGTAAAAAGGTTGATTTGGAACCATTATTCAGTGGAGAGTATCCATGAAGTTGAATCAATCCCAAAGGAGTTATGTTTAAGAAGTTATTCCACTTTCTAATCAGGATATCCATGTTTTGTTTGGACATATGACAAGTTTTTGAAGCTTCTAATCAAACCAGGATGAATCACTATGCAAGAAGCTTGATTTGGAACCATTATTCAGTGGGGAGTATCCATGAAGTTGAATAAATCCCAAAGGAGTTATGTTTAAGAAGTTATTCCACTTTCTAATCAGGATATCCATGTTTAGTTTGTTTGGACATATGACAAGTTTTTGAAGCTTCTAATCAAACCAGGACGAATCACTATGCAAGAAGCTTGATTTGGAACCATTATTCAGTGGGGAGTATCCATGAAGTTGAATAAATCCCAAAGGAGTTATGTTTAAGAAATTATTCCACTTTCTAATAAAGATATCCATGTTTAGCCTGTTTGGACATATGGCAAGTTCTTGAAGCTTTTAATCAAAGCAGGATGAATCACTA
>MU107061.1:0-13538 GCA_012274485.2 Sinapis alba | reverse complement strand
CAAGTTCTTCAAGCTTCTAATCAAACCAGGATGAATCACCATGTAAAAAGCTTTATTTGGAACCATTAATCAATGGATAGTATACATGAAGTTGAATAAATCCCAAAGGAGTTATGTTTAAGAAGTTATTCCACTTTCTAATCAGGATATCCATGTTTTCCCTGTTTGGACATATAGCAAGTTCTTGAAGCTTCTAATTAAACCAGGATGAATCACTATGTAAGAAGCTTGATTTGGAACCATTATTCAGTGGAGAGTATCAATGAATTTGAATATATCCCAAAGGAGTTATATTGAATAAGATATTCCACCTTCTAATCAGGATATCCATGTTTAGCCTGTTTGGATATATGGCAAGTTCTTCAACCTTCTAATCAAACCAGGATCCATCACTATGTAAGAAGCCTGATTTGGAACCATTATTCAGTTGAGAGTATATATAAACTTGAATAAATCCCAAAGGAGTTATGTTTAAGAAGTTATTCCACTTTCTAATCAGGATATTCATGTTTAGCCTGTTTGGACATATGGCAAGTTCTTCATGCTTCTAAACAAACCAATATGAATCACTATGTAAGAAGCTTTATTTTGAACCATTATTCAGTGGAGAGTATTAGTGAAGTTGAATCAATCCCAAAGGAGTTATGTTTAAGAAGTTATTCAACTTTCTAATCAGGATATCCATGTTTAGCCTGTTTGGACATATGGCAAGTTCTTGAAGCTTCTAATCAAACCAGGATGAATCACTATGTAAGAAGCTTGATTTGGAACCATTATTCAGTGGAGAGTATCCATCAATTTGAATCAATCCCAAAGGAGTTATGTTTAAGAAGTTATTCCACTTTCTAACCGGGATATCCATGTTTAGCTTGTTTGGACATATGACAAGTTCTTCAAGCTTCTAATCAAACCAGGATGAGTCACTGTGTAAGAAGCTTGATTTGGAACCATTATTCAGTGGAGAGTAACCATAAAGTTGAATAAATCCCAAGGGAGTTTTGTTTAAGAAGTTATTCCACTTTCTAATCAGGATATCCATGTTTAGCATGTTTGGACATATGGCAAGTTCTTAAAGCTTCTAATCAAACCAGGATGAATCACTATGTAAAAAGCTTGATTTGGAACCATTAATCAGTGGAGAGTCTTTAATAAAGTCTAATAAATCACATAGGAGTTATGTTGAATAAGTTATTCCACTTTCTAATCAGGATATCTATGTTTAGCCTGTTTGGACATATGACAAGTTCTTCAAGCTTCTAATCAAACCAGGATGCATCACTATGTAAAAAACTTGATTTGGAACTATTAATCAATGGAGAGTCTTTCATTAAGTTGAACAAATCCCATAGGAGTTATGTTAAAGAAATTATTCCACTTTCTAATCAAGATATCCATGTTTAGCATGTTTGGACATATGGAAAGTTCTTCACGCATCTAAACAAACCAATATGAATCACTATGTAAGAGGCTTGATTTGGAACTATTATTCAGTGGAGAGTATCCATGAATTTGAATTAATCCCAAAGGAGTTATGTTTAAGAAGTTATTCCACTTTCTAATCAAGATATCCATGTTTAGCCTGTTTGGACATATGACAAGTTCTTGAAGCTTCTAATCAAACCAGGATGAATCACTATGTAAGAAACTTGATTTGGAAACATTATTCAGTGGAGAGTATCCATGAATTTGAATAAATCCCAAAGGAGTTATGTTTAAGAAGTTATTCCACTTTCTAATCACGATATCCATGTTTAGCCTGTTTGGACATATGACAAGTTCTTCAAGCTCCCAATCAAACCAGGATGAATCACAATGTAAGAAGATTGATTTGGAACCATTATTCAGTGGAGAGTATCAATGAAGTTGAATAAATCCCAAAGGAGTTATGTTTAAGAAGTTATTCCACTTTCTAATCATGATATCCATGTTTAGCATGTTTGGAGATATAGCAAGTTTTTTAAGCTTCTAATCAAATCAGGATGAATTACTATATGTAAAAAGCTTGATTTGGAACCAATAATAAGTGGAGAGTCTTTCATGAAGTTGGATAAATCTTATAGGAGTTATGTTGAATAAGTTATTTAACTTTCTAATCAAGATATCCATGTTTAGCCTGTTTTGACATATGGCAAGTTCTTCAAGCTTCTAATCAAACCAGGATGAATTACTATGTAAAAAGCTAGATTTGAAACCATTATTCAGTTGAGAGTCTTTCATGAAGTTGAATCAATCCCATAAGAGTTATGCTGAAGAAGTTATTCCACTTTCTAATCAGGATTTTCATGTTTAGCATGTTTGGACATATGGCAAGTTCTTCAAGCTTCTAATCAAACCACGATGAATCACTGTGTAAGAAGCTTAATTTGGAACCACTAATCAGTGGAGAGTTTCCATGAAGTTGAATAAATCCGAAACGAGTTATGTTTTAAAAGTTATTCCACTTTCTAATCAGGATATCCATATTTAGCTTTTTTGGACATATGGCAAGTTCTTCAAGCTTCTAATCAAACCAGGATGAATCACTATGTAAAAAGCTTAATTTAGAACCATTAATCAATGGAGAGTCTTTCATGAAGTTGAATAAATCTCATAGTAGTTATGTTGAAGAAGTTATTCCACTTTCTAATCAGGATATCCATATTTAGTTTTTTTGGACATACGGCAAGTTCTTCAAGCTTCTAATTAAACCATGATGAATCACTATGTAAGAAGATTGATTTAGAACCATTATTCAGTGGAGAGTATCCATGAAGTTGAAGCAATCCCAAATGAGTTATGTTTAAGAAGTTATTCCACTTTCTAATCAGGATATCCATGTTTAGCCTATTTGGACATATGGCAAGTTCTTGAAGCTTCTAATCAAACCAGGATGAATCACTATGTAAGAAGCTTGATTTGGAACCATTATTCAGTAGAGAGTATCCATGAAGTTGAATAAATCCGAAAGGAGTTATGCTTAAGAAGTTATTCCACTTTCTAATCAGGATATCCATGTTTAGCATGTTTGGACATATGGCAAGTTCTTGAAGCTTCTAATCAAACCAGGATGAGTCACTATGCAAGAAGCTTGTTTTGGAACCATTATTCAGTGGGGAGTATCAATGAAGTTGAATAAATCGCAAAGGAGTTATGTTTAAGAAGTTATTCCACTTTCTAATCAAGATATCCATCTTTAGCTTGTTTGGACATATGGCAAGTACTTGAAGCTTCTAATCAAAGCAGGATGAATCACTATGTAAAAAAGCTTGATTTGGAACCATTAATCAGTAGAGAGTCTTTCATGAAGTCGAATAAATCACATAAGAGTTATGTTCAATAAGATATTCCACCTTCTAATCAGGATATCTATGTTTAGCATGTTTGGACATATGGCAAGTTCTTCAAGCTTCTAATCAAACCAGGATGAATCACTATGTAAAAAACTTTATTTGGAACCATTAATCAATGGAGAGTATCCATGAATTTGAATAAATCCCAAAGGAGTTATGTTTAAGAAGTTATTCCGTTTTCTAATCAGGATATCCATGTTTAGCCTGTTTGGACATATGGCAAGTTCTTGAAGCTTCTAATTAAACCAGGATGAATCACTATGTAAGAAGCTTGATTTGGAACCATTATTCAGTGGAGAGTATCCATGAATTTGAATAAATCCCAAAAGAGTTATATTGAATAAGATATTCCGCCTTCTAATCAGGATATCCATGTTTAGCTTGTTTGGATATATGGCAAGTTCTTCGAGCTTCTAATCAAACCAGGATCCATCACTACGTAAGAAGTTTGATTTGGAACCATTATTCAGTGGAGAGTATATATAAAGTTGAATAAATCTCAAAGGAGTTATGTTTAAGAAGTTATTCCACTTTCTAATCAGGATATACATGTTTAGCCTGTTTGGACATATGGCAAGTTCTTCATGCTTCTAAACAAACCAAGATGAATCACTATGTAAGAAGCTTTATTTGGAACCATTATTCAGTGGAGAGTATCAATGAAGTTGAATCAATCCCAAAGGAGTTATGTTTAAGAAGTTATTCCACTTTCTAATCAGGATATCCATGTTTAGCCTGTTTGGACATATGGCAAGTTCTTGAAACTTCTAATCAAACCAGGAAGAATCACTATATAAGAAGCTTGATTTGGAACCATTATTCAGTGGAGAGTATCCATGAAGTTGTATAAATCCCAACGGAGTGATGTTTAAGAAGCTTCTAATCAAACACGATGAATTACTATGTAAGAAGCTTAATTTGGAACCACTAATCAGTGGAGAGTCTCCATGAAGTTGAATAAATCCGAAAGGAGTTATGTTTTAGAAGTTATTCCACTTTCTAATCAAGATATCCATATTTAGCTTTTTCGACATATGGCAAGTTCTTCAAGCTTCTAATCAAACCGGGATGAATCACTATGTAAAAAGCTTTATTTGGAACCATTAATCAATGGAGAGTCTTTCATGAAGTTGAATAAATCTCATACTAGTTATGTTGAAGAAGTTATTCCACTTTCTAATCAGGATATCCATATTTAGCCTGTTTGGACATATGGCAAGTTCTTCAAGCTTCTAATTAAACCAGGATGAATCACTATGTAAGAAGATTGATTTGGAACCATTATTCAGTGGAGAGTATCCATGATGTTGAATCAATCCCAAATGAGTTATATTTAAGAAGTTATTCCAGTTTCTAGTCAGGATATCCATGTTTAGCCTATTTGGACATATGGCAAGTTCTTGAAGCTTCTAATCAAACCAGGATGAATCACTATGTAAGAAGCTTGATTTGGAACCATTATTCAGTAGAGAGTATCCATGAAGTTGAATAAATCCGAAAGGAGTTATGCTTAAGAAGTTATTCCACTTTCTAATCAGGATATCCATGTTTAGCCTGTTTGGACATATGGCAAGTTCTTGAAGCTTCTAATCAAACCAGAATGAATCACTATATAAGAAGCTTGATTTGGAACCATTATTCAGTGGAGAGTATCCATTAAGTTGTATAAATCCGAATGGAGTTATGTTTAAGAAGTTATTCCACTTCCTAATCAGGATATCCATGTTTAGCCTGTTTGAAAATATGACAAGTTCTTCAAGCTTCTAATCAAACCAGGATGAGTCACTATGCAAGAAGCTTGTTTTGGAACCATTATTCAGTGGGGAGTATCAATGAAGTTGAATAAATCGCAAAGGAGTTATGTTTAAGAAGTTATTCCACTTTCTAATCAAGATATCCATCTTTAGCTTGTTTGGACATATGGCAAGTACTTGAAGCTTCTAATCAAAGCAGGATGAATCACTATGTAAAAAAGCTTGATTTGGAACCATTAATCAGTGGAGAGTCTTTCATGAAGTCGAATAAATCACATAGGAGTTATGTTGAATAAGATATTCCACCTTCTAATCAGGATATCCATGTTTAGCATGTTTGGACATATGGCAAGTTCTTCAAGCTTCTAATCAAAACAGGATGAATCACTAAGTAAAAAACTTTATTTGGAACCATTAATTAATGGAGAGTATCCATGAATTTGAATAAATCCCAAAGGAGTTATGTTTAAGAAGTTATTCCGTTTTCTAATCAGGATATCCATGTTTAGCCTGTTTGGACATATGGCAAGTTCTTGAAGCTTCTAATTAAACCAGGATGAATCACTATGTAAGAAGCTTGATTTGGAACCATTATTCAGTGGAGAGTATCCATGAATTTTAATAAATCCCAAAGGAGTTATATTGAATAAGATATTCCACCTTCTAATCAGGATATCCATGTTTAGCTTGTTTGGATATATTGCAAGTTCTTCGAGCTTCTAATCAAACCAGGATCCATCACTACGTAAGAAGTTTGATTTGGAACCATTATTCAGTGGAGAGTATATATAAAGTTGAATAAATCCCAAAGGAGTTATGTTTAAGAAGTTATTCCTATTTCTAATCAGGATATAAATGTTTAGCCTGTTTGGACATATGGCAAGTTCTTCATGCTTCTAAACAAACCAAGATGAATCACTATGTAAGAAGCTTTATTTGGAACCATTATTCAGTGCAGAGTATCAATGAAGTTGAATTAATCCCAAATGAGTTATGTTTAAGAAGTTATTCCACTTTCTAATCAGGATATCCATGTTTAGCCTGTTTGGACATATGGCAAGTTCTTGAAACTTCTAATCAAACCAGGAAGAATCACTATATAAGAAGCTTGATTTGGAACCATTATTCAGTGGAGAGTATCCATGAAGTTGTATAAATCCCAACGGAGTTTTGTTTAAGAAGTTATTCCACTTCCTAATCAAGATATCCATGTTTAGCCTGTTTAGACATATGGAAAGTTCTTCATGCATCTAATCAAACCAGGATAAATCACTATGTAAAAAGCTTGATTTGAAACCATTAATCAGTGGAGAGTCTTTCATAAAGTCTAATAAGTCACATAGGAGTTATGTTGAATAAGTTATTCCACTTTCTAATCATGATATCTATGTTTAGCCTGTTTGGACGTATGGCAAGTTCTTCAAGCTTCTAATCAAACCAAGATGAATTACTATGTAAAAAGCTAGATTTGGAACCATTATTCAGTTGAGAGTCTTTCATGTAGTTGAATCAATCCCATAAGAGTTATGTTGAAGAAGTTATTCCACTTTCTAATCAGGATTTCCATGTTTAGCATGTTTGGACATATGGCAAGTTCTTCAAGCTTCTAATCAAACCAGGATGAATTACTATGTAAAAAGCTAGATTTGGAACCATTATTCAGTTGAGAGTCTTTCATGAAGTTGAATCAATCCCATAGGAGTTATGTTGAAGAAGTTATTCCACATTCTAATCAGGATTTCCATGTTTAGCATGTTTGGACATATGGCAAGTTCTTCAAGCTTCTAATCAAACACGATGAATTACTATGTAAGAAGCTTAATTTGGAACCACTAATCAGTGGAGAGTCTCCATGAAGTTGAATAAATCCGAAAGGAGTTATGTTTTAGAAGTTATTCCACTTTCTAATCAAGATATCCATATTTAGCTTTTTCGACATATGGCAAGTTCTTCAAGCTTCTAATCAAACCGGGATGAATCACTATGTAAAAAGCTTTATTTGGAACCATTAATCAATGGAGAGTCTTTCATGAAGTTGAATAAATCTCATACTAGTTATGTTGAAGAAGTTATTCCATTTTCTAATCAGGATATCCATATTTAGCCTGTTTGGACATATGGCAAGTTCTTCAAGCTTCTAATTAAACCAGGATGAATCACTATGTAAGAAGATTGATTTGGAACCATTATTCAGTGGAGAGTATCCATGATGTTGAATCAATCCCAAATGAGTTATATTTAAGAAGTTATTCCAGTTTCTAGTCAGGATATCCATGTTTAGCCTATTTGGACATATGGCAAGTTCTGGAAGCTTCTAATCAAACCAGGATGAATCACTATGTAAGAAGCTTGATTTGGAACCATTATTCAGTAGAGAGTATCCATGAAGTTGAATAAATCCGAAAGGAGTTATGCTTAAGAAGTTATTCCACTTTCTAATCAGGATATCCATGTTTAGCCTGTTTGGACATATGGCAAGTTCTTGAAGCTTCTAATCAAACCAGGATGAATCACTATATAAGAAGCTTGATTTGGAACCATTATTCAGTGGAGAGTATCCATCAAGTTGTATAAATCCCAACGGAGTTATGTTTAAGAAGTTATTCCACTTCCTAATCAGGATATCCATGTTTAGCCTGTTTGAAAATATGACAAGTTCTTCAAGCTTCTAATCAAACCAGGATGAGTCACTATGCAAGAAGCTTGATTTTGAACTATTATTCAGTGGGGAGTATCCATGAAGTTGAATAAATCCCAAAGGAGTTATGTTTAAGAAGTTATTCCACTTTCTAATCAGGATATCCATGTTTAGCCTGTTTGGACATATCGCAAGTTCTTGAAGCTTCTAATTAAACCATGATGAATCACTATGTAAGAAGCTTGATTTGGAACCATTATTCAGTGGAGAGTATCCATGAAGTTGAATAAATCCCAAAGGAGTTATGTTTTGTAAGAATTAAGAGTATAGAAGAGAGTAATGGGAGATTCAGGGTGATGATGTGAGGATTAAGAGAGATGAACACTAGAATTAGTTTCTGGATAGAATGAGAGATAGAGAGAGAGAGAGTGACGAGTTTGAGAGAGAGAGTAACCAGAATGGGAGATTCATTCTCCTTAATTAATTCAGCTTGCCTATTACATTGTTTTATAGAGAAATCAGAGAGGGAGAGGATAGTGACACAAAGAATAAACAAAGGGAAATGAATAAACAATCTTGCTTCTGTCCAAGGTGAAAGGGACAGCACCGAACAGCTCCATTCTTATTCAGATCATGTGACTCTCTCCCTTGCAGATTCAAACTCGCCCATACATAGTCTCCAACGGTCTTCTCTTCATCCGTGACCAATGTAGGCAAGTTAGAGCTTGCCTTTTCCTCCAAGACAAGTTAGGTTTGCTGCTGGTGTCTTGAGACCCAAGTCTGTACGGAATGCCTTGTTCTCCAGGTCTCTGAGTTTCTTCTTCTCTTTGTTTCATTTGATCAATATCTCTTCTTCTCTTTGGTTCTTCATCTCAATACTCCCCCTCAAGCTTGACCATAGGAACTGGTCAGGCTTGGAAACATGAAGAACCTCCCTCATTAAAACCTTAGTGTGAAAAACCCAGTGGGACAAAAACACACTAAGGAAAAAGAGTAGAGGTCTCCATGCTAGGAGAGTCAGTGAGATGTGAGGTCTATGAGTCCCAACTTAGAGTGGATGAACTCACAGACTTTGGTGCTTGCTGCCTTGGTGAAAATGTCAGCAAGCTGGTCTTCACTTCTTGTGTAGCAAGGTAGGATGATTTGTTTCTCCACAGCTTGTCTAACCTTGTGGCAGTCTACTTCAATATGCTTGGTTCTTTCATGGAAGACTGAGTTGCTGGTAATATGAATGGCAGCCTGATTATCACAATGCATTGTGATAGGTGTAGTAGTCTCAATGCCCAAGTCTCCAAGCAATCCCTTTATCCAAATCAACTCGTTGGTAAGCTTCCTCATGGCTCTATACTCAGCTTCAGCACTAGAGCATGACACCACCTTCTGCTTCTTGCTCTTCCAGGTAACCAAGTTGCCTCCAATGAAGGTGCAATAACCAGTAGTTGATCTCCTATCAACTCTGTCTCCTGCCCAATCAGCATCACAATAGCCTACAATCTATGTGCTTCCATTGTAAGCCATCCATACACCTTGACCATGAGCCTCTCTCAGATATCTCATGATTTTTAAGCCTCTTTTGATCACACATATTCCTGACAGGAAGGACTACCTTCCTTTCTTCTTTGAAGAGACTATGTGCGCAATGTTCCCTTTGAATCAAGCAGCACACATCGTCCAAGCTTGGTAGATTTTCTCCTCTCAGTATATGCTTGATCAGAGAATTGTAGTGGGGGTTAAGAGCCAGGAGCAGACTGAAGACTCTGTATTGCTCTTGTCTTTCTCTCAGAACTTCTGGATCTGCTGAACTTGGTCTGAAAACATCAAGTTCTCCCCATAAGCTGCTGAACTTGCCAAAGAATTGATTAAACTCCATTTCATCTTGGCTCAGGTTGTTGATAAGCTGCTTGACCTGAAATACCCGACTCAAGTTGGAGATATTTCCATAAACTTTTTGTAGGCTCTCCAACAGCTCCTTGGCGCTTTCACAGTGTGAGGAAGCTTCCAGAATTGATACTGAGAGAGACCTATGAATGATCTCAACTGTTAACAGATCCTCTTGAACCCACTTGTCTTCATTCTTCAGGCCACCTGCCTGACTATCCTCTTGAGTCATCTTCTTTGAAGCTTCAGCCTCCATTATGTGGCTATCCCAAAGTCCATGACTTCCCAAGGTAACCCTGGCCAATCTTGACCAGACAAAGTAGTTAGACCCTACAAGGGTTACTGGAATCAAGCTTCTTCTTTCTATTTCCATTGTTGAATTTCTTTTACCCACTGGATAATAGAATGAAGAACACATGAATTTTAAAACTAGGAACAGGAAAGGATTTTTGATTAACCAGAGAGACTATGAGCTTAGGTGCTCTAATGAAAATACTCTAGTAACAGAATGAAGAGAACAAAGGATTTTGAGAATAAAACAGAGGAAAGCAGAGTGTTGGAAAAACAGAGTAACTGGAAAACAGAGTGATATGAAAAACAGAGTGAATGGAAGAACAAGGTGGATTTTGCAGAATTTAAAGAGGTTAGGAGCTTAAAGCTCTGATACCATGTAAGAATTAAGAGTATAGAAGAGAGTAATGGGAGATTCAGGGTGATAATGTGAGGATTAAGAGAGATGAACACTAGAATTAGTTTCTGGACAGAATGAGAGATAGAGAGAGAGAGAGTGACGAGTTTGAGAGAGAGAGAGTAACCAGAATGGGAGATTCATTCTCCTTAATTAATTCAGCTTGCCTATTACATTGTTTTATAGAGAAATCAGAGAGAGAGAGGATAGTGACACAAAGAATAAACAAAGGGAAATGAATGAACAATCTTGCTTCTGTCCAAGGTGAAAGGGACAGCACCTAACAGCTCCATTCTTATTCAGATCATGTGACTCTCTCCCTTGCAGATTCAAACTCGCCCATACAAAGTCTCCAACGGTCTTCTCTTCATCCGTGACCAATGTAGGCAAGTTAGAGCTTGCCTTTTCCTCCAAGACAAGTTAGGTTTGCTGCTGGTGTCTTGAGACCCAAGTTTGTACAGAATGCCTTGTTCTCCAAGTCTCTGAGTTTCTTCTTCTCTTTGTTTCATCTGATCAATATCTCTTCTTCTCTTTGGTTCTTCATCTCAATATGTTTAAGAAATTATTCCACTTTCTCATCAGGATATTCATGTTTAGCCTGTTTGGATGTGAGTCAAGTTCTTGAAGCTTCCAATCAAACCAGGATGAATCACTATGTAAGAAGCTTGATTTGGAACCATTAATCAATGGAGAGTATCCATGAAGTTGAATAAATCCCAAAGGAGTTATGTTTAAGAAGTTATTTCACTTTATAATCAGGATATCCATGTTTAGCCTGTTTGGACATATGACAAGTTCTTCAAGCTTCTAATCAAACCAGGATGAGTCACTATGCAAGAAGCTTGATTTGGAACCATTATTCAGTGGGGAGTATCCATGAAGTTGAATAAATCCCAAAGGAGTTATGTTTAAGAATTTATTCCACTTTCTAATCAGGATATCCATGTTTAGCCTGTTTGGACATATGGCAAGTTCTTGAAGCTTCTAATCAAACCATGATGAATCACTATGTAAGAAGCTTGATTTGGAACCATTAATCAATGGAGAGTACCCATGAAGTTGAATAAATCCCAAAGGAGTTATGTTTAAGAAGTTATTCCACTTTCTAATCAGGATATCCATGTTTAGCATGTTTGGATATATGACAAGTTCTTTAAGCTTCTAATCAAACCAGGATGAGTCACTATGCAAGAAGCTTGATTTGGAACCATTATTCAGTGGGGAGTATCCATGAAGTTGAATAAATCCCAAAGGAGTTATGTTTAAGAAGTTATTCCACTTTCTAATCAAGATATCCATGTTTAGCCTGTTTGGACATATGGCAAGTTCTTGAAGCTTCTAATCAAAGAAGGATGAATCACTATGTAAAAAGCTTGATTTGGAACCATTAATCAGTGGAGAGTCTTTCATAAAGTCGAATAAATCACATAGGAGTTATGTTAAATAAGATATTCCACCTTCTAATCAGGATATCCATGTTTAGCCTGTTTGGACATATAGCAAGTTCTTGAAGCTTCTAATCAAACCAGGAGTAATCACTATGTAAAGAGATTTATTTGGAACCATTATTCAATGGAGAGTATCCATGAAGTTGAATAAATCCCAAATGAGTTATGTTTAAGAAGTTATTCCACTTTCTAATCAGGATATCCATGTTTAGCCTGTTTGGACATATGGCAAGTTCTTAAAGCTTCTAATTAAACCAGGATGGATCACTATGTAAGAAGCTTGATTTGGAACCATTATTCAGTTGGGAGTATCCATGAAGTTGAATAAATCACAAAGGAGTTATGTTTAAGAAGTTATTCCACTTTCTAATCAGGATATCCATGTTTAGCCTGTTTGGACATATGGCAAGCTCTTGAAGTTCTAATCAAAGAAGGATGAATCACTATGTAAAAAGCTTGATTTGGAACCATTATTAAGTGGAGGGTATATATAAAGTCGAATAAATCTCAAAGGATTTATGTTTAAGAAGTTATTCCACTTTCTAATCAGGATATCCATGTTTAGCCTGTTTGGACATATGGCAAGTTCTTCATGCTTCTAATCAAACCAGGATGAATCACTATGTAAAAAGCTTGATTTGGAACCATTATTCAATGGAGAGTATCCATGAAGTTGAATAAATCCCAAAGGAGTTATGTTTAAGAAGTTATTCCACTTTCTAATCAGGATATCCATGTTTAGCATGTTTGGACATATGGCAAGTTCCTGAAGCTTCTAATCAAACCAGGATGAATCACTATGTAAGAAGCTTGATTTGGAACCATTAATCAATGGAGAGTATCCATGAAGTTGAATAAATCCCAAAGGAGTTATGTTTAAGAAGTTATTCCACTTTCTAATCAGGATATTCATGTTTAGCCTGTTTGGACATATGACAACTCCTTCAAGCTTTTAATCAAACCAGGATGAGTCACTATGCAAGAAGCTTGATTTGGAACCATTATTCAGTGGGGAGTATCCATGAAGTTGAATAAATCCCAAAGGAGTTATGTTTAAGAAGTTATTCCACTTTCTAATCAGGATATCCATATTTAGCTTTTTTGACATATGGCAAGTTCTTCAAGCTTCTAATCAAACCAGGATGATTCACTATGTAAAAAGCTTTATTTGGAACCATTAATCAATGGAGAGTCTTTCATGAAGTTGAATAAATCTCATAGTAGTTATGTTGAAGAAGTAATTCCACTTTCTAATCAGGATATCCATATTAAGCCTGTTGGGACATATGGCAAGTTCTTCAAGCTTCTAATCAAACCAGGATGAATCACTATGCAAGAAGCTTGACTTGGAACCATTATTCAGTAGAGAGTATCCATGAAGTTGAATAAATCCGAAAGGAGTTATGCTTAAGAAGTTATTCCACTTTCTAATCAGGATATCCATGTTTAGCCTTTTTGGACATATGGCAAGTTCTTGAAGCTTCTAATCAAACCAGGATGAATCACTATATAAGAATCTTGATTTGGAACCATTATTCAGTGGAGAGTATCCATGAAGTTGTATAAATCATAACGGAGTTATGTTTAAGAAGTTATTCCACTTCCTTAAACACTTTTGTGATTTAGTGTTCTAGTGAGTGTAGATCAAAGATTAAGAGAGAATAAGAGTGGTTTGTAAGAGAGATTCAGAGAATAGAGAGAATAGAGAGAATAGAGAGAGAGAGACTCAAAACTGCATTACTTTGATTCAGATGAGAGCTTACAAGATATCAAGAGAATACAATCATGTCTAGGTTCAATGAA
>MU107060.1:0-66776 GCA_012274485.2 Sinapis alba | reverse complement strand
AAGAATAAAATTAGTTAAAAATATATTTTCAGTTTATTTTAGCAAAACCAACCCCCATTATCCTATCTATTGTTCTCCACGATCTCAACCTCTTTTACTTCTACATATTAAACTGATAACTTGATTCATAAACACTCGCTGGATAAAAATGCAAACAAGAAGATCCTGACGCTATAAAGTTATGGCGACCCAACATTTTTTTTATTTGATGTTCAGCCAAATGTTTTCAATCATAGTATTTGGTCAATGCTAAGGGGATACAAGGTAATCATTTTTTCATTTTTTTTTGTCTGCAGCAAGTTTTGGAGAATATTTTTAATTTTTGTCAGTTGAAGATATTTGTATCGTTTTGTTATTTTAGGGAAAATGGCAGACAATTGTTACTCAATATCTAACACTAACTACCATCATAAAGAAAATAATGTTATAATCGCATACCAGAGAAAAGTATAGTTATGTTTATTTTCACATTTAATTTCTATTTAAATTTGATATTTTGATTTAAGGTCTACAGTTTCTCAAAGCATTTGCTAAACATCGAGTATTGTATATGATTCATCAAAATAGTATTTCTTTCGATTATAATTTTTTCAGAACCTGTTTCGAAAGTGGAAGGAATCACATGTCGTACCATTTATAAAAGTACATGTTCAGATGTTCTCATCTGGTAATTCACATTTTTTGATCCATTAAAAAAGCCTGCAAGTTTTTGTGAACACTAAACATGCAAGCTTTCTAATATATTTGTTCTTCTATCTAGATTTCTAATTAACGGACTGTTTTTAGTTTTTAGTTTGATTGCGTACTGTTGTTATATATTTATCAAGTTTATTATCATATCCAGTGAATTACCAATAAATTTTAAACACTGCTTTTTCTTCAAAAACCAAAATACATGTTTTTAGTCTCATAAATTTAATTATAACTATACACTTTAAAAATTAGTTTTTTTTTGTATGACCTTTGCTTTTCAAATTGGTATATAATTTTTACAGATCATTTTACCCATGCAAAGCATGGGCCATAATTCTAGTACATACTAAAACTTAATCTTAATAATGTATGTTACCAATCGAATCTCAATCTTGCGAACAAATGCAAATGGGATTGTCCAAGTAGATAACTTACGTGATGGGTAATGAGATTCACGAGGTAAAGGGAAGAAAATACTTAGTGTCTATTAGAAACAAAAGCAGAATTGACTATTGGAAACAAAACATCTACAGTTTGGGTTGTAGAAGAGCTAGAGGAAATTATTGGTCAAGTGTGTAAGCAGTTACAAAAAGATAAGAAACGAAGAGAAAGAAGCTTTAAGCTTTACTGAAATTCTTTCATTTTTGATGATTAATACCGATTACATAAATTCTGAATTTATANACGTCCTGTATTCATTTAACCACTCAATAGTTTGGATTATCATTTATTTCTTATAACCGAATAAATCATGAGTTATTTTTTTTTCATTTAATTCATCTACAATAGATGAGGGCTCAGTCTCATTATTAAGGACTAATTAGTTAATACATCTCTTTGAATTTACCTTGTTAAACTGAATTTTAGAGATGTCAAGGGAAGATTGAGGAAGACCGGGAAATTTCTGCTTGAGTAAGATCAAAATCGTCTCTGCTCTCTCTTCAAACAATTCTCTTTTCCCCAAGCTAACTGCTGATCCCCAAGAAGATTTGTTGTCCTTTAAGTGAAGCTTCCTCTTCCAAATATTAACAGATGCCTCAATCCTGTTCTTCAAATCCAACACTTTGTGCTCTGTCGACAAGTCCAACATTGACAAGAACTGCGTTGGATCAAACCACTCCTCTGTTATGCTCTTGTAGATCGAATCCCCAAGGCTTGATCTCCCGTTCTGTCAACACAAATCAAAGCTTAAATGTGATATAACAAACAACAAACAAAAGAATGAAATATTCTATCAGTGATTTATTTACCTTTGGGAGAGAGTCGATGTAGCTCTCAGGTATTGCCATTTCAGAGAGGACTTGAGCATTAATAGCCATTGCAGCTTTTTGGACCTGTGTGACTGAATCCTTTTGGAAGTAAAGCATTTTTCGAGCCGGTTCAGATAAACCGCCGGGAGGAACTTTCACTGGAGGGAGCCACCATTTGTCGTTTGACCTAGCATTACTTGCTTGTTTCCCTTCTTCTGAATCTCTCGACACATAATAAAACTCGTTGTGTCCTCTGAAATTGTCTAGTGTATCCTACACATATTTTCATCACCATTAATCCACCATCGCTAGCTCTTACACTAACTATTAGGCGACTTTATTACACGACCATTCATTTCAGATTACAATCAGAAAATGGAAACACTTACGATTAGCATGGCGTCGAGTTTTCGAAGGGCTGGGATGTTCATGAGAAGATCACCTCTTTGTCTTGTCACCATAATCTTCATAAAATAATTATAACTTTATAAATCTACCAAAAAGGTATAAAGTGATAAACGCTCTTTGGGAAGATTCGAACCTCGGTGCAGACTCCATCTTTGCTCGTTTGTTGAGAAGGAACAAACTCGACTATATGATCGGTCACAGACAACAACCAGTCAATTTCTTTCTTCCACCTCGCTTGTCTATCTTGTGGCATCGGTTGCAGCTTTGTCTGTTCCCCGAATATTGACGCTGAGAATGATCGTACCATCATCAGAAAAATTTAAGACATCAATCAAAAATCTTACTTGTGAAGGATGAAACGAGAATAGGTGAAAGAAAAATATTTACCCGCAAGATTTGTGATGGCATTGGAAAGAGCAAGAGCGGAAGAAACGCCTTTTCCACCACCCGACATATCTTCTCCAAGAAGTAATTTCGCAAACCTGTCCTTCATCTCAGTATCTGCAATAATTTGTCATTGCTAGGGCTTCTCTCATGGAAAAAAAATTAGGGGAAACATTTTTTTTGTGCCTAAAAACTCTTTCATTAACCTGCTTGTTGTCTCTCGGGTCGTTTTCCCGGCCGAGTAAGAGGGGAAATCATGGGAGGCAAGCCTTCAACGGGGCTTTCTGTGAAGCAGTCAAAGTTTTGGCTTTCAGGTGTGTTGGACTCGACATGATGAGAATCACCTCTCTCCACGACAAGGGTTTGAGGTTGTTGTTGTTTTTGTTTTGTCGACAATGAATGAAACATTCTTTTAATATTGAATGATTTGGAAGCGCTTAGTCCTCTTTCCAACACTGCAACCATGGTACGACCACGTTCGCTTGTTTTCTTGCCCAACAAGTTAAAACCCTTTTTGCCTTTAAAATCCAGCTGATCTCAAGATGATACAACTTTTACAAAAGTGTTGTAAGATTTTTGTTAAAAACAGTAGAAAAAAACTCCTTTTGGTTTTAAAGTGAAAACAAAATCCTTAATAACAAACATCGGTTTTGGATGTAAGGATTAAAAACATTTCAAATAAGAAATTAACTGATCAAAAATTAGGAAGTTAGCTTTTTTTAGGATTCGGTTTCTTCTCTTTCTAGTTAGAAATAAATTGATGGTTTGTTGTAAAGTGACGTTCCACGAAACACGGAAACGACAATAAAAATCCACAACTAATTCAACTTTCTCATGGGACACCTACCACTCATCAAATAGAGTACTTAGTTATCCTCCAAATGTTGTCATTCCTTAATCACTATTTAAATTAGCGTCATTATGTATATATACACACACACGCACATATATATAGTTTATTTAAGTAAAAGGAACATTATGAAAAACAATTGAAAATAAATAATGTTGAACGCATTTTTTTGTTCTAATATTCTCTTTTTTTAAAAAAAATAAAAAATTAAGAAACAAATGAGACCAAGTATTTTATTTTAAAAATAAAAATATAATTTTAAAATAATATGGTAGTATTATAATTAGAAATTTTTTACAATCTTAATTATGAAAATTTGATTAAGAAATATTTGTAGAGAAAATTGTACTAAAACTAAAAGTTTTTTAGCTAAACTAATTTATACCTCAAGTAACTTCTTATGTCTAATTTCAATTTATATGTTATTAATATAACTTTCACTAACCAAAAAATTCTGATACTACATTAATTACATTGACAAAATAATTTTTTTAAAATCAAATAAAATTAAATCATATGATTACTAAAACTTTGATAAAATAATTTTGAAAGACAAAATTTTTTAAGTTAGATAGTCGAAAATCCAAAATAATGAAAATAAAATAATACACTTCTAAAGACACCAAATTATTTAGATATCCAACTATTCGTCATACTCATCTACAAGAGAAATAAATATGGGAGTCACTCATTGAATTATGGGATGTTAAACCTGAAGTCCATAAACTGAGACATAACACTCTAAATATATACAATTTAACTGAATATGTAATAAATACGGTACTTAAAGCACCAAAAAGCAAACCATGGTCCATCCGTCTGTGGATGATACACACAGCCGACGAGTCAGCGTAGGAGATTGTTGAGGGAGCGATTAGTGACTTTGGTTTGCCCATCCGTCTGAGGAAGGTACACAGAGCTCATATCTAACATAATACAAAGAAACTTTGACAACCAACGCCAAAAATATCTAAGAGACCTTGAATCACTGTTTGATACGATTGACAATGGTAGTCCGTGAAGATGATAAATGTCTCGAAAGAACAAACTAACCACTTGCAAAGCATTAGTTATCTTCTTACACACAATAAAATGAGCCAACTTAGAGCACCAATCCATGACAACGAAGATAGAATCAAAACCACACTGAGTTACGAGGAAGTCCGATGATGAAAGCCATGCTAATCTATGTCTACGGTTGGATAGGAACTGGCAATGGAATATAGAAACCCGCATTGGTCGCGTGCCCTTTAGACTGCTGAAAAATGACGCAATGTTCAACAAGTCTCTCAACATCACAGCATAAGGACGGCCAAAAGTAAGAAGAAGGGACAAGGTGCAGTGTGCAATCTCGACCAATGTGACCGTCCTGATGCAAATCAGAGACAAGCTGAAGCTGCAAGCTACAATCAGGTATGCATAAACGAGTACCGCGAAAAAGAAACCCATCATGAGTGTAGTAGTCTGACGAAGAACCTTCCATTGCAGCCGTAAAAATCTCTCTGAAAAAGGATCAGTAGAGTAGAGATCAACAAACGATCCAAAACCTGTGACAATATGAAGAACTACTAACAAATCATGGTGTCAAACTAAGGCGTCAGCCACGCGATTAGAAGTACCCAAAGTGTGTTTGATGAGAAGAGACCTTTAGTTGAACTGCTGGGGATAGGCAATCTAGGCGGCATGGCGAGAAGAGACCTTTAGTTGACTACTAAGATGTTTTAAGTCGTCATGTCAGTGCAGGGGATGAAGTCATTGTGAAACAAATAATGACGCCAGTGTTTATTGTATTATTGCATGGAACTCTACATCATAGATGCTATAGCGTGATCTTGCTCTAGCTAGTTTTTCACTAAAATGTAATAAGGCATCCTTTTTGACAAAGAACAGCACATATACCTGCTTTAGATCTGTCACAATGCAGTTCAAAAACTAAGTTGAAGACTGGTAGATCCAATATCGGGGCGGATCATAGTTTTTCTTTGATAAGAAAGGAGGGTTCATCAGCCTCAGGTGTCCACACTAAACGTACGTCGCAGATATTATATGTTAAAGGCGCCATAAGACTGCTAATCTGAGAAACAAAACGTCAGTAGAATGAAGCTAGTCCATGAAAACTTTGAACCTCCGTGATCGTACTAGGAGTCGGCCAGCATTTGATAGCCAAAATTGTTCCTGAATCAACTGCTAACCCTTTATCGGAGACAATGTATCCATGGAATGAACTTCGGAAGAATCAAAATCACACTTCTTGGGAGTTGTGTAAAACTTATCCCGTCGAAGAGCTTTAAGGACCTCTAAGAGATGCCGCACATGATCAGGTAATGAGGCACTGAATATTAATATGTCATCAAATAAATGACAACAGCTTTACCGATGAAAGGGTGTAGGGCCTGATTCATAACACGCATGAATGTTCTTGGTGCATTAGACAATCCATTCAAATAGGACCTCACGAGTTTTGAATGCCATTTTTCATTTGTTACCAGGGTTGATACACATATGGTGTATCCGCTCTTCAAATCTAGCTTTGTAAAAATTGCTGAGACGCCATTTTGATCCAGTAGATCATCAAATCGAGGAATCAAAAGTGATATCATACCGTGATTTTCTTGATAGCTATGTTTTCTACACATATTCTCCATGATCCATCTTTTTTTGGAATTAACAGAGCTGGAACGGCATAGTACCGAAACAAGACAATGAGATATGATTAAAAATATGTTTAATTTAGGATTTATGGTAAAGTGTACTTTTTGCTCAAGAAACCAGGAAAAGCAAAAAAATCATACACATGAAGCTCACGCACAATTAGGGATCCATAATATAACATGAACACATATGACCATAACAGCAACATAACATGAGGAAGGTTATATGAGCTTACCTTAATGACATGGTCATTGATGGAGATCACATAAAAGATGAGTGGTGATGGCGGCGATCAGCAGTGAACGGATCTACAGCGGTGGTGATGTTTGATGACCGGCATGGTGAAGCTTCTCCAAAACGTCCAACGGTTGAGCATGGTGATGAGACAGTGGTTACGACTTGCACGTCTCTCCTCCACAGCCTACATATCTCTGATCCAGGGCAAGATGGATTTCTGGAGCCTTGACGGTAGAGATGCATGACATCTCTAGTGGTTGTTATGAACGGCGAGGGATCCATACTCTCCACGAGAGATCGAGACAAGTGAGAGTAGAAGAAAGCAGAGTTATAGGAGAATAAAACAAAGAGAAATAAGATTTAGAAGATGGTTGTTGTGGGAACCGAAATTCACACTGTTGATTTCCGTAAACTTTAGGAAGTCAGAAAACCTTAACATTCCCAGGAGATCCCTGATAATCTTCTTTAAACCAAATGCGAGACAATTAAACGATGAGAATAAACGAAATATCGAAAAATTTGAATATAGTAAAAGAAGAGTAAAAGAGATCTTATTCTGAGTTTGCGTTTAAGCGTTTACAAGTAAGAAAGAGTCTTGGCCACAAGAGCTGTTGGCGAGATCCTAGTTCTAGTAACCTAAGACTGCAAATCCCTAAACGAGTAGTAGCTTGATATCAAAAAAGGAAATATATGCCTATTGCTCTAAGTTGCTATGAATGCCAAAAGTTCGATATCTCTTGTCTCCAGCCTCGCCTTCTCTTATATACTCGTCTTCAAGGCGGTTTTGCGCTTCTTTTTCTGCCTCCTGGTCGAGTTTATCACTTCGAGAATATTCCCTTTTCTTCTCAATCTTCATAGTTATCTTAGGAAACTTTACATTTATCTTCTGATTTCACAACAATTATCTTTACACGAATAAAGACAAGAACGTCGTAACACCAATGGGCTTGGTTTCGTATAAAAACGTAAGCGGGCCCTTTTGTCGCGTTTTATGCCTTTCGGGCCGTTTTGCCGACTATGAGCGTTTTTCCGTTTTCTCGGAAAGATCGTTTATGATACGAAGTTGATTTCAGAATGAGTTCAA
Source organism: Sinapis alba (assembly GCA_012274485.2). NCBI lineage: Eukaryota > Viridiplantae > Streptophyta > Magnoliopsida > Brassicales > Brassicaceae > Sinapis > Sinapis alba. Next base: position 59,218 of record MU107060.1, on the reverse strand, counting down.
ACTTCTCGCATAGCTTAGGGAACTTTTGGAGTTAAGCCAACCGTTGTCGTTTTACACGATCGGTTTGAACTTCATACGAAAAATGAGTCTTCACGGTTTTTATCGTAAAGTTCCAACGGTAACTCCGATCGAGATGAAACAAAAAGCATTTTGATCGCGACTCGAAGAGGAGGCACAGGTTGCCAAATGGCGACCCAGGCTTTGGGAGCTGAGGTAGCCAACTGGCAACCTGGTCCGTGCGAGCCTAGGTTGCCATATGGCGATCCAGACTGTGCGAGTCCAGGTCGCCATATGGCGACCCGGACTGTGTGGGTCTGGGTCGCCATATGGTTACCCGGGTAGTATGGTTCAGGTTGTCATATGGAGACTTATGCTCTGCGTGTGCGGGTCTCCATATGGCGACCCATGTTTTGCGAATGTGGGTCGCCATATGGCGACTTGTGTCTTGCAAGTGTGGGTTGCCATATGGCGATCTGTGCCTTGCGAGTGAGGGTCATAATATGGTGACCCGTGCCTTGCGAGTGTGGGTCGCCATATGGTGACCCATGCCTTGCAAGTACGAGTTACCATATGGCGACCCGTGCCTAGCGTATGGAGGTCGCCATATGGTGACCGTGCCTTGCGAGTGCGGGTTGCCATATGGCGACCTAGACTGTGTGGGTTTGGATCACCATATGGCGACCCAGGTTGTATGGTTCAGGTCGCCATATGGCGACCTATGCTCTACTTGTGCGGGTCGCCATATGGCGACCCATGTCTTGCGATTGCGGGTTGCTATATGGCGACCCGTGTCTTGCAAGTGGGGGTTCCATATGGCGACCCGTGCCTTGTGTGTGAGGGTCGCCATATGGTGACCCGTGCCTTGAGAGTGTGGGTCCCCATATGGTGACCCGTGCCTTGCAAGTGTGGGTCACCATATGGCGACCCGTGCCTTGCGAGTGTGGGTCACCATATGGCGACACGTGCCTTGAGAGTGAGGGTCACCATATGGTGACCCGTTCCTTGCGAGTGCGGGGCACCATATGATAACCCGTGTCTTGAGAGTGCGGGTCGCCATATGGCGACCCATGCCTCTCAAGTGCAGGTCATCATATGGCAACCCGTGCTTGCAAGGTGTTGGTCGCCATATGGTGACTCGTGTTTGCAAGGCTGGACTCGTCGTATGGTGACTAACTTCTTGTGGCTTAATAGTTTTTTGAAAACTTTCGTGAGCCAAGGCTTTAGAAGAAGAATTTTCCGAGGACTTGAGCCGTTGATTTCGTCATGACCGATTTTGATCCCAACAGTTATAACGCCTCGACCGCCTACGGATCATGGGTCTCCCACGCTCGCTCAATCTATGGAGAAAAATAAGATTTATAAGAAGGTGGTGGAATAATTTTTCGGAGGCTCTGGAGTCTTGTTTATTGTTCCGGCAATGACTACATGATTTTTCCGCATGTTTTGGCATCCCTTACACGGTATCGCAAATCACTTCCTGATAGGTGATATATCCTTCTACTACTTTAGCTTAAACATACTTAACTATAGAATTCTAAATGTATGGGTGACAAAAAAAGTAAGTGCACTTTTGTGACATAGGTAGACAAATTAATTCTTTTAAGCCTTCCAGCATATACCATAAACCGGGATGTTACAATTTATCCCTTCTCAAAGAATGCAACGTCCTCGTTGCACCCTAGGATCGTTATCCATGTTAGTGTGAGCCCTCATTGACTCCACACTTGTCTGGGTTTGGCTTTGATACCACTTATAACGTTCCGACTGTTCACGGCTAATGGGTCTCCATCTCCATCTGATGCGACATATGGTGTGTTAATTTTTCAGAAGCGCTAAAATCTTATTTACTGATTCTGTAATCACCACAAGACTTTTTTCCGTGTTTTGACCTTGCTCACACGGTATCATGAATCACATCCCGATAATTTACCTATTCTTCCACTACTTCAGCTCAAACACGCTTAATTCCAGGTAATTGCATTTTAATAACATAAATAACCAAATCATTTCTCTTAAGCTTTTTAACATATACCATAAATCCGGGATGTTACAATGGTATTATATGGTATTATACGTTGACGGTGTCTCTTCATCTGATACCGTCATGGCTGGGTTTTCAAAGGAAGAAGATAAACATTGGTGGATATGCATACACGGGTAGGGCTAGGGAAAATAGTGGCTGGTTTGATTTAATTAAGATAATAATTATACCAAGTCTAGATAAGTAAAACCGGGTATATACATACGGCAAATCAAAGAATAGATGATATGATTAAAGAAAATTTGAAACATAATTAAAATATAACCATAAGTTAACCGAAGAAAAATTGCAACATAACTAAAACATAACCAGAAGATGAACCGAATCGTTTTTTCTTACATTTTTTTATTATGAGAATTTGATTAAGAAATATTTGTAGAGAAAAGCTGTACTAGAATTAAACAAAGTTATAGAAATTAATAAGTTGAAAAACACTGTAATATTAAATTCTGATTTATCATACGCTTTTACCTTAAAACTAGGTGATACCCGCGCTCTACGCCGAGTAAATTGACTAAATAGAAATTAAAAATTTTAATCTATAAATATTAGAAAGGAAAAACTATAGTCATAAATATTGCATATTATATAATAAAAGATTGAAGAACATTGTTCATGTTTATTGAAAGCAAGCCAATTTTTTTTTTGAAAAAGCTTGTGTGATTGCTTAGGTGTAATTGAAGTAAATTTAAGAAAGTAAATTTATAAGAGTAATTTACAACTTGTGTAATTGGTTAGATTTTTTTAATTTTTAAAAAATTTATTTAATAATGTTTCTCAAGTAAAACTCTAAAATTTTGTGGGAGATTTTTAATTAGTCATGAGAATTTGAATAAATTTATAGTAACTTTCCTATATTAACTGAAGCCAAAATGTATTATGATGATTGCGTATTTCAGTTTCCTATTTTCGCTATTGCTTAAATTAATATCAAATTTGAATTACCAAAAAGAATCAATTAAATTTATAGCGATGATAACCATTATCATAATGACATGATTATGATTTGTAATGTATTATAGAAAACAATAACCGTCTTTATTTTGGTCAAACATATTAAATTGTATACCAAATTTAGTCAGATATAGATTGAGATGGAGTAGAAAACACGTAGAACACAAACTATATAAGTCCTTAACTTTTTAATATAACTTATAGATTGATATACACATTTTTAATAATAATAAAAAATTATAACTAATGATCCGCGCCCTGCGCGGAGTAAATAAACTAAAAGAAATTATAATTTTTAGTATATAGATATTAGAACGGTAAAATTCATAGTCACATATATTACATGTTATATAATGACAGACTGAACGAAATTACTTTTATGTATATAAAATAACATGATCAATTTTTTGAAAAACTTGTGTTATTGGTTAGGTGTAATCGAAGTTTAGTCTGTGGAAGTAAATCTATTAAAGTAAGAAAGACTTATATAAATTAAATTATAACTTATGATCCGCGCCTTGCACGGGGTAAATGAACTAAAAGAAATTATAATTTTTAGTCTATAGATATTAGAACAGTAAAATTCATAGTCACATATATTACATCTTATATCATGACAGACCGAACTAAATTGTTTTTATGTTTACAAAATAACATGATCATTTTTTGAAAACTTGTGTTATTGGTTAGGTGTAATCAAAGTTTAGTCTGTGAAAGCAAATCAATTAGAGTAAAAAATACTTATATAAATTAGTTATGAATTTAAGATAAAACAAAATATAAACCATCGAGTTATTGTTTTCGTAAGATAAAATGAAATACATGCAATATAATAATAAAAATATGAAAGAAATAATTTATAAAGAAAAATCTCTCAAAAACTGTAAAAACTACAACTGTTGTGAAAAGTATCTTCAGAAAATATATATTTCTTATATACATATAATCGAGGATAGGGTTTAGGCAAGGTCAATAAAACTATGAAATGAATATTTTAACACCTTAAATCAAGCCAAAAAAATCCATGATTGATCTTCTAATTACTTAAATATTTGGAAAGAATACAACTTCAGATATTTTACCATAAAGATTTCAAATCTTAGGTTACTATGATATAGTAAGACAATCAATTTCAAAATGCACGGCGTATATAGTTATCTAAAATTGGAAAGAAAACATCCGACTTCCCATAATCAAAATAACACAAAACTAATGAAAATATCAGTGTATTAGAAAAGAAATATAGTTTAATCAAGACATGATGGGATTATTTTCGATTCATTCACAAATTCATGAACTGATCTATTATATTTCTAAAATTAACTTTTATGAAGATTTCTTAATTACAAAGTCTTGGTGCTTAAGTTAAGGGATTGCATGAACTTACTATGAAATTTCTTTTTGAATATTATGTACTACTAGTTAATAATAGGGCAATTATCTTAAATAGTTTTTTAAGTTTTTGTCACAAAAATAGCACTCAAAAAATAAAATGACCAAAATAGCTTTTTTTTGTTGAAATTTTGAATTTTTTTTTTTTGAAATTTGAAACTCTATCCCCAAACCCACCCCTTAACTCTAAACCCTAAGTCTAAATAAGTTAACCCTAGGGGTATAAATGCATATAAATGCATTTTTTAGCTTCTAAAAAAAACTATTTTGGTCATTTTCTTCCTTAAAAACTATTTTTGTGAAAAACAAACTAAAAAGGACTATCTAAGGGAATTTCTCTAATAATTATCCGTCTATTAACATTTTTATTTTCTTGGTTGGATAGAAAAATATTATGGATGCAAACATATAAAACAATGTAAACATATAAAACTATATTTTCTCTAGGTAAAGATAAAAAAATATTTTAGACAAATATTATTGATGATTAGTTAGGACATTCCAAAGAGAAACCATTCCCAATCAACCATTCCCAATCAACCCATACTGAAGGTTCAGAACGTATAACATGATCTAATTTTGCATGTCCGAGGTTAAGCATTGGGAAAGACAACCGAAAGATGTATGTGTCAGTACATATGACTTTGTCAGCTCCACAACCGGTTTACTCAGCATCAAATGTTGACATGATATAATACACATTAAAAAAATAGAAATATTATGCTAACATATAATTAATAATAACATATATACAATAATACAAAGAAATCGCAAAGCTTTCTGGTTATTTCTGGTTTATTCAGCATTGTATTTTTATAAATGTATATTATACAATAGTACAAAAGATACATCACAAAATATTCTGGTTCATTTTAACTTTAATCATTGGGATAGAGATCCAACAATAGTTATTTCGGATTAGTTAATGACCAAAACCGAAATAGAATTTGAATTGCCATATATGAAACTATGCATAAATTGAAACATAAACTATAATCACTTTGTATATATATTTGGCAATGGCATGACATGTAATTTATCTAGGCAAGAGAGGGTTATTTAATAAAGAATGTGAGGTAGATTATGGCGTTGACACATAAGTAGTGGCAAACTTGTTAATCATACATGAGGGCAAGGTTTATTATTAAAAGTGCTCCTCAAATAATAAGAAGGTGATAAGTTGGCGATAAGTAAAATGTTTTTCCCACATGTACACGTTTATAATCAACTCTGTTTTATTACTATGTTCTACCCGAGTTCTAACTCAAAGCTTTAGAGCATGTTTAATGAGAGTCTCTTAGGGAGGATCTCTTAGCGGGATTTAAAAGACGTTCTCTTAGCTTTTAACTAAAAATGTTAAGAGACATCTCTTAAATATCTTATTTAAAAGACGTCACTTAACTTTTTCAGTTAAATGCTAAGAGACCGTCTCTTAAATCCCGCTAAGAGACCCTCTCTAAGAGACTCCCATTAAACATTCTCTTACAATGGTATTTGTAGCACCTATCTTACTCTCTTTTACCGGACAATATCATATCACTCCTTTTCACTATCTACATGGGATATGTACACATGAGATGTCTGTTTTAAACATTTTAGGATAACCATCCTTTTAATCTTTGGAGAAGATATATGTGTTTTGCTCTGAAGCTTCTTGTAACACCCATATTTTCTTACTTAAACTCAATAAAACAAATTTTTTGAATTTTTTTTTATTAATTCTTAAAAGTCAACTTGAATACCATAAATCCAATAATTAAATAAATTAAAAGTATTGATAAAAGCATAAAAGAAAGAATTTTGAAAAGGAAAGAAATAGAAACGCTCAAAAGCATTTGATGAGGACTTCAAGTCAGTAGATGGACCACCAAATCATGAGATCAACCATACAAGTTATATTGGAGCCATCAGCGACATAGATGCATTCAAAGAAGGATATCTCTGCAATCATGAAGAGTTTAACCGTGAAACCACTTGCTATAGATTCGACTCAACCAGAGCACATAGCGACAGAGATATACCATTTATAAGTTAGACTATTTACACTGCATCCGAACTGGTTCTATATAAGGAAAGTAATTCTTTGCTTAAGGATTGTGCAATTCAAACTCACTTGTGGAAACCAGGATATTATTCATTACATATAAGACCACTTGGAGTTTGTTTACCATGCACTAAAACCTCACAGAATCAGAATCAGTCAGGTATTTTCACTATCCCAACTTGCCATTTTTGGAGCCAATTTGCTTTAAATCTCAATGGCTCTATTCCTTCAGTCTTGAAAATCATTTGGCGACTTGTTTCAGCAACAGAAGCTCCCAAAAGCCCTTGGATATTCCCAAAGTTATCAAGATATAAGAAGATCATAACATTTCCTATTTTGGCCGAGATTCTAATCTCTAGCTCTCATTGTGTTTTTATTTTCTTAGCTTTCTAAGCTCGTCACATTTCCCATTAGTTGTTTCATTGTAACCCATGAAATCATTACCTAAAAATTAATAAATTTCTTAGTTTCTTTTCCTCAAAATCTTTTGTCTTTTTGTGATTTTGATCATTCAGTCTTGTGTGGATTCACTAGACTCTTTGATTGGCGATTGGGGGTGCTTGTGGAATCAGTCTGTTCTTTTTCGTGGTTGATTGTGGAATCAGTCAATACCATGTTCTGTCCGAGATCATCATCATCACTTCCATCCAGCCGGTTTTATAGTCGATTAGATCAATTAGAAGAACCAACCCTCTTGTTGGATTGACCATCACTTCGATCCAAGGATGTTGTGAGCCTTTGATGGCTTAGGCTTACATAATTTCTGGTATCAGAGATAAAAGCTCATATCATCTATCCTGTTTGTTTTTGTTTTCATTTTCTATTCTCGAAAAAACCAGAAAAATCTTCTTACATCTTTGCTTCTTTTATGTTTTGTCTTTTTATTTCATATTTTTCTTGCTTGCATTACTCACATCCTAAAAGAAAACGCAAGAAATATTTTATGCCATTGATATTGATTTCATACCCATTTTCGAATTTCCTTTCATATAGAGCATAGATTAAATCATTGCTTCAGTAAGTTAAGCATATAGGATATCTTTAGGTTTTATTTAGAATTGCATCAAAAATAATATATATATATGTATCATTTGTCATTTGCATAGAGAAAGAAAATAAAAAGTTATTTGCATATAATTTCCATTTTTGGTTTTATTTGCATTCCAAACAAAAAATCCATAATATATCACCCAAGCATTCTGATATTTCGTGCTATAACTTGTTTATATTCAAGAGGAATACTTAAAGCTTTCTTTTATTATATAAAAGATAGTTACTACTCATAAGTTTTGACTTCAAAGTTTTGTACTCTTTTCAGGTACAAATGGAAGAAGAATCAGATGAAGCAAGTGACTATAACACCTCTGAAATTGATTGGGGTGAAGAGGAGAACCACCCTTGGAGTGAAGGTGGAGAATCTGACGACAACTCATGGAGAGGAGAAACTGGTTCTGAAATCAGTGTAGAGGAAGAGGAGTTTGTTGAGGATATTGGATAAGAAGAAGAACCAGAACCATGATACCTTTACCAACATGAGATCAACTCCATTGATTGGTCTAGAGAAGAAGCTGACAAGCGAGTCATGGCAGGACGTGACTGAATCTTAAATCAGTATAGCAGAACAAATGCACTACCAGAACCATAAAGAGGAGAATCATGGAGTAGAAACAGAGTATTGTCTCCCTGGAGGGGCAGAAGATGAATCTGAAGAGAAACCAGAACCACGGTAACATCAACTGAGTGAAGAAACCAATTCTCAGATCTGTTTAGGAGAAACCGATCAATATGAAGATAAGACTTGAAATCAAGAGGTTGAATTAGGAGATACATTTGGTGATGATTCTGAACGTGAGGTTATGAATATGATTGAGAAACAATGGTGTGAAATACTCTACTCTGACCAGGAAGTGATATTACGTGTATACGTACACCAATTAACCTAATGTGCACACTACCACAATCAAATGGTATGTCGATGTAGCACTTTTAGGATCGAATCCACAGAGAGCAATTGTTACGCTTAATTTCTATGGGATTAATATCAAGCTAAAACAATCAAAAGTTTTTAAACTAAGAAAGTGAAAACAACAAGTAACAAATTGGTTTAAAGTTTTTAGATGATTAAGAATGCTAGCCTCGGGTGGTATAATCGGGTGTAAAACAGATGTGAAGCAAACAATTATTCAAGTTTGATTAAGGACAGTCTATAACTCGGAGCAAGCAAGTATGAGCAACCTACTTTCGCAGTGCTTCTCCCTTCGTCGATCAGCCTCAGAGCCTAAGTTGTCGCTTGGTCTGAGATCTGATGGTGAACAGTATATAACATGTCCGATATGTTCACAAAACACGCTAATATCTATTTTTGCTGATTAGGGATGCAATGTTCATTCAAGTTATGTCTAGTAACCTAAAACACTTTTGATGAATACATTAAACCTAGAATCAGACACTAAGTGGTTAACTTGTTGCATGCCTTAAGATCAACAATGAATGAAGACAATAGATTCATGACTTATTTATGTTTAGCTCACGGATCTAACATCCTAACACCCTAGACTAAGCAAGTTGACTACTCAGCCATGGAACAAGAAAACACATACATTGATTCTGAATAATACTGCATATAGATAAAAGAGAATGAAAGAGGGTTAAGGGGGTTCTTCTCTAAGGCGAGAGAGATGGTCTTTTCTCTTTACAAACTAGCAAATCGCAACAATGAAAACTCTAGAGTCTGGTTTCTCTCTAAAAGATAGCGTAGAAAATAATAGAAAAGAGAAGAAGAAGATATATGGAGGCTATTGGCGGCTGGGAGAGAAAAAAATAAGGAAACTAGGGCACATCTCAAAATAGAGTCTTGGTTCCCTACTTCGCATAAAAATCTCCAATTTGTACTCTTTTCTGCCTCTTTTGCTCCAAATGATCCATCTTTCATCAAAGCCAACCTACACCTATAATGACTCTAAAAGGACTAGAAAGACTCGATAAAGACTCCAATACACTTTAGAAAACATTGTTAGAGTGTGCCAAAAATACCATATATCAATTCTCCATACTTAAATCCTTGTTTATCCTCAAACAATGTCAAGTATCAAGAACATGGAGAAAGGTATAAAAATGTGGAAACTCTCCTATTCTCAGCAACCATACTTTAACCACAAATATCTGAACCATACAAGCAGTAAAACTAGGACAGCACACCCTTACCAAAACTCACTGACCATTGTTCGAGATCAGCTCCATACTCTATATCTCAAACTTGCAAAAGTGACAGTTTCGAGATAAAACTCCTTACATTCAATTAAGAGTAGTGTGAGCTTCTCATCAGAGGCATCATTCAGGGTAGACGGTTCTTGGTATTAAACATGCTATTTGATGGTGGAGGTAAGAGTGTTTAGGGGCTACCATTTCTATGTAGAGGATGCAAGATATCGCGCAAAATGGCAAGAGAGGGTAGATCCATTGATGTCCATAACCGCTACTTGTTTTTGCTTGCTCTGGAGCAACTGCTCTGATTATCCGCCTGCTCTCCTCTCTTTCGACTTGGTACCCACTCTGATTGTGCAACCATTCTGGTTCTCCACCCATGCTCTCGTGCGGTTCACTGGTTATGGAGCGGTTGCTCCCTTTATTTTGCCTGCTCTCCTCGACTGATCTGATTCTATGCACCAGTAACGAGTAAGAGGCTGTGTCAATCCTTTCCTTTCCGACCTTTTTGCACATATCTGCACATACCACGTGGTGAGTATTTTGTTCTAGCAGGATAAAAAATTTCCTAAACAATCGACTGTCAAATTAACCCTAATTTTAACACACTCTATAATACTCTTGCCAAAAGAGATCATGTGTAGTACTTAGGAATCGAATCCACAAAGAGCAAAAACACACAATAGATTTATTATTTCTAAAGACTAAGCTAGGTGAATATATATATTGGTAATGAATAATCAGATTAAGGAAATATTCATTGTCAAGAAGTAGGAGCAATATGGAAATATGCTACTAATGCAAATATGAAAATATTCTAAATGTAAAAATAAATGTAAATATGCTAGATCTAGGGTTTCAAGCTTAATGAATTATAATGGATATGAGGCACGGAAATGTAAATATTCTAGAACTCAAATGTTAACTATTCTGATCCTTTTAATTCCAACTCTCGTATGCGAGCAAAAAGAACGACCATCGATCGACAACTAAGGCCTGGTGTCGATCGTCAGTGAAATTAGAAGTCCACCAGACTTATTAGACCAGCTCTCGCATGTATCTAACAGCCTAGTTCAACAGAATCTATTATGGCATCATAACCTACTTTCGTAGGTGTCCATGTCCTATCATCGAGATCCTAGTTAGTTACTCTAGAATTCAAGCATTAAGCACAACTCAATTGATAGATATTAACTTAACCCAACAATCCTATTTTTGGAATCTATCATTCAACCCTAAATCTAGTTAGTAACTACTCATACATGATCTTGGTCACATAAATCATAGATGAATATAATAGATATGAAATAAAATATAAAAACCAAAGGAGTTCCAAGAGGACTCTGAAGGAGTAGAGCCTTTCTCTCTTAATACAAAATGAAACTAAAATGCTCTGTAAAACTTTTATCTAACTGTTGTCTCCCTTCTCTGTCTTTTTCAATACATAAATATAAAAACTTAAGTCTAGGTCAAAACTCGTCCATGGTATTTTTGTCTTTCTGACTTGGGCTTTGATCATTATTCGATGGTAAGTGTGCTGCATCGATCGCTCTCGAGCTTCGATCATCGGTCGATGCCAAGTGTGTTCCATCGATCTATGGCGTCGTCGACTCTCTAGATCAGCTGCATATTCTTCTCTTCTAAATGCTCCAAAAGCTCCAAGTATCTCATATATCTCTAAAACGTTCTTGTACCTGTAAATACTCTAAAATATAGCCTAACACACATAATAGACTCTAAATAGAGCCTATAACATGGCCTAAAACTGGTAATAAATAGGATATATCACACGTCAATGCGATTGATATGTGCTATGACATGGGTGTGTTATTGTTCTAGCAGTGTATAAATATCCTAAATAATTAACTATCAAATTAACCATAATATTAACACACAAATAATACTCTTGCCAAGAGAGATCATGTGTAGTACTTAGGGACTGAATCCACAAAGACCAATGACACACAATAGATTTCTTATTTCTAAAGACTAAGCTAAGTAAATATATATATATTGGTGGTGAACAATTAATGAAGGAAATATTCCTTATCAAAAGGTAGAGATGCAATATGGAAATATGCTTCTAATGCAAATATGGAAATGTAAATATACTAGATCTAGGGTTTCAAGTCTAATGGATTATAGAGAATAGGAATCACGGAAATGTAAATATACTAGAACTCTAATGTTACCTATTCCGATCCTTTTAACTTCAACTCTCATATGCGAGCAAAAGGAAAGACCATCGATCGACGGCTAAGGCCTGGTGTCGATCGACAGTGAAATCAAAAGGAAGTATGGGCGAGATTTGATAAGTTCACTAGACTTATTAGACTAGCTCTGGCATGCGTCTAACAACCTAGTTCAACATACACTACAAGAAAACAAGGCTTTGGCGACTACCGAATTGGTAGTAAATTAGTCGTAAAAGGTGAATTACGACTAAGTAACTTCCAATCCTCATTAGTCATTAACCGCTGGTCGTAATTCACTATTAGAGGCAAATTAGTCGTAACTTTACGACTACGCGGTTTAGTCGTAAAGTAATCATAAAAGTATTAGTTGTAAGTTAGACGTAAAGATGGGAGTCGTAAGTTAGACGTAACAAATGAAGTCGTAAACGTGACGTAAAGATTAGACGTAAGTTGGACGCAAATATACGACCAATGAACATCTACAATCGAAGTAAAGTAGTAATAAATGAACGACTACTTTACTTCGAAAGGAGATGTTCATTGGTCGTATATTTGAGACCAAATTACGACTGATATATTTAATTACGAGTTTTATAATTAATTAATTAAAAATAAAATATTTTTTTTTTGATAAATTTAAAAGAAAATATATAAACATAATAATAATATCCATAAAATTAAAATATTCAAAGTTTAATTAAAACAAAAAAAAACTAAACATTAAGGTTTATTTCATCGAAGATCTCGAAACCACGCTGATCCGCACGTCGCTCTAAATCCGCCTGCTCTTCCGGAGTGGGGTCGGGGTTAAAGGTTGGACGTAGAGTCTGCCACGTAGAGGCAAGAGACAGGTTTACGTTTGGGTTAGACTCTAGCATAAAATCGATCATGTTTGCCATTGCCCTAAACTTTTCCTTGTGATCCTCTATGACTCGGTTGGCAGCTGTCAAATCCCTTCGAAGAGAAGAATCTTCTTGCATTCTTGCAGCATGTTCAGCTCTCGCCCTCGTCACATCGTTCACAGTCCCGATCCCGACAATACGGCCCCTTTTCTTTGGTGCAACTTTCAATTAATAAAACTAAATTAGTACATATGTAAAACTAAATTAAATATTAAAAATGTATATAAAGATAAATTTAATTAAAAGATTGAATAATTTACCTGCTCAAAATTTTTGTCTTGTTCGATGGTGGAGAGCTGGACCGGTGCATCTTCCTGACTTTGTTGCGACAACTCAGTCTGGACCTCCTGGATCCGAGCCTCTACACTGTTGTAGATCCTCTCGGCTTGAGGATGCACAAACGTGCCATCGGAATGCTGGTGGGTGGTCCTGTAAGTTCGGGCCAGAGAAGGTGGTGCTCCTTCTTTGGCAGCCTAAATTAAAAATAAAAATAAAATTTATTAAACTCACGCATTCAATAAATATTTAATTAATTTATACTTCCTCTGTTTCATAATAAGTGTTGTTTTAACTTTTTACACACAGATTAAGAAAACATTTAATTTTGCATATTTTTCATAGAAAAACATCTTTACCGATACACCTAATCATATTTCAACCAATAGAAAATTAAACTAGAAAATAAAATCAATAAATTATGCATTGAAATCTTAAAACGACACTTATTTTGTAGCGAAAATTTTTCTCTAGAACGACACTCTTTGCGAAACGGAAGGAGTATTTAATAATAATTAAGAAAGATCGAAGACTTGCAATTTGTAGTGTTATTCCGGCGTGTGAAGTCTGTCCGGAAGTATGAGGTATTGGCAGGTTACCATCCTCATCACGGGTCAACCGGGACGCTGAGCAAGTGAGAGACCTTTGAACTGATTTAGGCAAATTCCAATAAGCCTTCAAGCCAGTCCAAACGTCATTGCTGAGGTAGGTTTCTTTTACTTCATCCCCCATTACCCTCCACTTTTCCTTCCAATCGCCAACAACGTTCTTTAGGCGAGCCATCGCCTTTTTGTTGAACCCTTCTTTCACCTTTTCGTTGACACCAATGGACCAATTCCATTTTTGCTACAAAAAATATCATACCAAAAAAATTAGTTAATTAAATTATTATTTTGAAATAAAAAATAAATAAAATTATATTAAAATTTAAAACTAACCGCGAAGCACTTGAACCAAGTCACACGAACGTGTTCCGGTGTAAGAGACCAGTTCGGATGCGCTTCTCAGAAGTTTGACCTGATGATCTCCCCAACGCTCTGTCCCAGACAATTGTCCGTCAAAAACCTACAAATTTTTAAAAAATATGAAAAATACTTATATGTAAACCTTATATATAAAATTTAAATTTAAATTTTAATATATAAATAATTACCAGTAAGTGTTCGCAGGTCGATCTGGATCGATGAATGGTAAACCTTCTCGTCCCGGCATCCGGAGAATGTCTTCCACTGTATATCTTGCATATGGTGCATTCGGTGGCACCATCAAATCGGGATGAACAGATGCAGGAGGCGGAGCAGCTGTAGGAGCCGGAGCAGCTGCAAGAGCCGGATGAGCAGCTTCAGGAGCAGTAGACTGCTGCTGAGAATGGTTCGAGGGATGATGCTGATCGTACCGGGGCTGATGTAGAGACTCATCATACTGAGGATAGTATGGAGCAGGGTCATCATACTGCGGATAGTATGGAGGTACCACATGGTCGTATGCCTGTGGAGGCACATACGGAGCACTCGGTATTTGGCTCTCAGGGACTTGGCTGGATGATGTACTAGAGGTAGAAGCCGATGGATCTAGCTGACCGAGAAAAGTACTCCCGTACGAGTTTCTAGGCGCAAGGTTCCTAAGTCTCTTTCTACCGCCAGCCGTAGCAATATATATCGTCAATCTGAAAATAAAATAAAAAACATGAATGGTTATAAACAATTTAAACTGATTATATAAAATTAAAAAAAAATTATTCTAATTATATCCTAAACCATTTCCATACTTAACTACTTCCAACCTAAACTAATTCCAAACATAATCTAACCTAAAAAAAAAAAACGTACCTACAGAGGGGGAGTCGTTGTTAGAGAGAAGGCAGTGAGCAACGAAATGGCTTCGGCAGGTCGAGTATATATAGAGTTTTAGTGTTGGTCGTAAATTGGAGGTACTTTTACGATAAATGAGAGACTATTGGTCGTAAGTAGGATGTAACTTTACGACCAATGAACGACCAATTCCTTTTACGACCAATTAGGATCTACGCTTTACGACCAATCCAGGACAAATGGTCGTATACTAGTAGGTAATTTACGACTAACTTGGGACTTCCAAGTTTACGACTAATTTGGGACCACCTTTGGAATACGAAAATTTTAGAAGAGATTTATCCCTAACCTTGGGATAAATCTCTTTTAACAATTCGCAAATATATCACCAAAGAGATTTATCAGAGCCTGAGAATCCAACCGTAGAAACTGAAAATTCAGTTTCTTCGGAGGAATCTCAGGCGACTCATAAATCTCTATGGGAGATATATTTAGAAATCTGTTTCAAAGATTCTTAAACTTATTTTTTGTGATTTGAGAATGGAAATTGGTGTGTATTTATAAGAAAATTCGAAAGGCATTACGACCAACTAAGGACTGTTTGACCAGTTTAGTCGCAAAGTAGATGTAATATTACGACTTGTTTAGGACTACTTCACCACATTAGTCGTAAAGTAGTTGTAAACTTATGACTAGTTTGGGACCGATGTAGTCGTAGGTTGGATGTAAATTTACAACCAACTAGGGTCTAATGTCATTTACGACCAATTAGCTTCGCCTTCCCTTTATACCCTAAAACCGAAACCACAAACCCCATACTCCAAACCCCATACCCCATACCCCATACCCGTAAACTCCAAACCCCATACCCCATACCCCATACCCGTAAACTCCAAACAACATAACTTTTTTAAAATTAAATACATAATTAAGCGAACATGAGTTTGACAATAAAATTAAATGATGAAACATATATATATATATATGTATTACTCGTTATCAGAAACATATATCACTCGTCATCAGAAACATCATCCACATCATCATTTTCTTCAAATTCATCTTCGTTGGCTTGGTCCGTTGCATCGTCTGGAAGTTCTTCATATCCATGATTATGCGGATCCACAAGTAAATTATCATTTGTAGCTTGCTCAGGTACTTCTACTTCAATTACGGAATCTTCTTGTAAAGGCGCTTGTTCATCAGTCAATACTCTGCCCGAGGTGAAACTTTTATAGCGGCTAACCAAGATATTCCAGATTGTCTGATCCTCGGGTATGGAATAAAACAAACTTGGTATGCTTGAGATGCTAATATGTAGGGTTCAAATTTGTTGTACCTACGTGTAGTATTAATATCAACAACTCCAAACTTGCTATACTGAACACCTCTATTGACTGTAGGGTCAAACCAGTCACATTTGAATAGAATGCATTTCAGCTTCACTACGCCGGGAAACTCCACTTCGATGATCTCTTGTAAGATTCCATAGAAATCTGCCTCACCTTTCACACATACTCCATAGTTCATTGTTGCTCGCCGACTTCCATATTCATAAGTGTGAAAAGTGTAGCCTCGTGTGAAATACATAGATGCTGTGGTGACCTTAGCAACCGGACCTTGTATCAATTCGTGAAACCACTGAGGATAGAATGGATCATCATAATCAACCTGGACGACCATCAACATATATAAATATAAATATATAAATATATAACTATAATAATTATATATTAATTAACCTGAATATATATACCTGCGTTTTTAACCACTTCACAAAGTGTTGGTCTTTCCTTTTGTTGAGATCATTGTTTGATATCCCTGGTATAGCTTCTTCGACTTGGGCAACGAAATCGCTGTTTTAAAAACAAAATATTGATCATTAAAGAGCATATATGTGTGGTAAAATGTAACGGCAAAACTGATTTTAATTACCTTTCAAATGACTCAATCTCCTTGCAGTTAAGGAGTATATATGTGTGGGCACTATGAGCGTCTTCTGTACTCGACCACCAAACTTCTTTCAGTTTTCCACCTAGACGTCCAATCTGGCAGAATATGTCTGGAACATCTTCAACAACATATGTCGGCATAACACCACCATCATCATATCTGCTCGTAGTCCTTTTTCGTGTCCGGACTTGTGATCCAAAGTAGTACGATGTGAAGTTAGATGTTTTTCATTCAAGCTCCCAGCAACTATTGAACCTTCCACCCTTGCCAGATTTCTTGCTTTCCCTTTCAAATACTTCATGGCTCACTCGTAAGGATACATCCATCCATTATGAACAGGTCCACGAAGCAATGCCTCATACAGAAGATGGAAAATTAGATGTTCCATGACGTCAAAAAATGACGGTGGAAAAATTTTCTCCAAATTGCACATCAAAATCAGGATATTCTCATCAAGTTGTCTGATGATATCTACAGTCAAGGTGCGTGCGCTAAGATCTCTGAAAAAAGCTCTGATGCCTACAAATATTAATATACAAGCCAACATAAGATACATTTTATAAGTGTTTTCATACGAAAAGTAAATAATTACAATTTTTTTGGTTACCTGCAAATGCTTCGTGAAAATTTTTTGGAAGCAACTCGGCAAATGCAAATGGTAGAAGTCGTTGCATAAACACATGACAGTCATGACTCTTCATCCCTGAAAACTTTTGTCCATGCTGATCAACACATCTTAATAGATTTGAAACATATCCATCAGAAAACTTAACATCTGATGCCACCCACTTGAACAACGCCGCTTTTGCTTCTGCACACAATCTGAAAATGGGAACTGGAATTTTTCCATCGTTTCTAATATGCAGCTCAATCCTAGAACATAATGCAGGCAAATCCAACCTTGAGTTCTTGTTATCTTTTGTCTTCCCGAGGACGTTCAACAACGTATTGATGATGTTGTCAAAGAATTTATTTTCTATATGCATCACATCAAGATTGTGGCGCAAAAGTAGATCTGAAGTTCCCAAAATATACTCTTCTTGTGTCAATTATGCTGTGTCCCGTAGCCATCAAGCATATTTGCAGGAGTATGCCAATTACCCCCTTTGCTGACTGTGTCTAGTACTCCACCATAATGATCAATATCATCTTTGATTTCTTCTCCAGATAAATAAGGTGGAGCGGTGTCCTGTAAGACCCGAACCCAGCCGTCTAGGCCGCGGTCGATGCCTCACGTTGCTCGGTCCACACACTGACCGAACCTCTCAATTTTTCAACCTTTTCTTTTATAGATTGCCCTTAAGGCGAAGGTTTACTTAGCTCTTAGTTAAAGACTACCTTAGTCATTCCCTAGCTTAGATCCTTTCAATTTATGCACAGCGGAATATTCTCTACTTAACCATTGGACTAACTCCAATCTAATACTGGTCCGGTCGAATCACCTCAGCTAATGGTTAGTACACTCCACTACCAGCTAGCTCAAAGGTCGATCCTACCTAAACCAAGTCATACCAGTTAAGAGGTTCCATTCCCCTAACCATTCTATCTAGATCTAAGCAAACAATTGCTAGATCTTACCTTTGCCACATCCACGGAGCTTGTTAGCTCATCGGTCCCAGCTGGCTTAGCTGTTTAGCTAGCTCATCCAACTAGCTGAGCTGAATCACTTCACCTGAGGTTCCATCTCTTCCAGCTGATCGAGCTGCGAGGTAGCTTCGCCCAGCTTCCCGTCCACTCGTACATATTCCTTATACCTGTATAAACCCTTCCCCTTGGTACTTAGTCATTCAGCCAACCATCCCCACAGACCAAGTACCTTCGGGAAGTCTTCAGCTACAAAAACGACCTCAAGCAAACATGATCCAAAAATTAATTAAAATTCATGAAAACTCCTGATAATTCCCCACTAATAGATTCCCATAATCAGAATCCAATGAATCGACCCAGACCATATGGATTCTGATCATGATCAGTCCATTCAGTCAAAATTGACATCATCAAATCAATTCAGAAAAACTAATTAAAATTTATGATAATTCATTATAAATCACCACTAAGATATTACCAAAAGGGTTTCCCCAAATTCGGCCTAGATCATATAGATCTCGGCCATGATCAGTCCGGCCAAGGGCCAAGGACTATGTTCCTGAACTGGCCAAGGCCTTGGTTCAGTGCCTCCATGTAGTAGGAGTATGCTCCTCTGGAGTCAAGTCCTATCATGGAATAATAATGCCCATCAGGTCCTAAGTCAAACAACCAACCACCCCACATGACTCAGAACTGATGAGTCTTCACACTTACCTAACCGGCCATGGAACCATGTCCTAATGGAACCGATTAATCTTGCTCTTAAAACCGGTGCATCCTTTGATCAATCAGATCAGACACCTTGATCCATCATCTATGGATCAGGTCGTCTATCCCTGCCCATGATCAGATCACACACGGTCTTCCTTGTGTAAACACACCGGCTCCATACTTGTGGTCCATGCCCACAAGTACTAGCCTGGCTCATCTCCTTTGCTTGCTGTTGGTTCCAAACGAATTGAACCTTGCACTCCCCATGGTTCCCCTTATACTAGGACTCTCATGTGACTCCTCAACAGGCCGGATCAATGGTTCACACCATGATCAAACCCAACACAATCCATGATCCATTATGGATCACTATCCAATGAATACCATCTAACTACCATCCCACATGGATGAGTTAGATCAGCCATGATCCGCCCCTTATCTCAGGGTCCTGGATCCTTATTTTGCACCACAATATATGGTCTTCAATAGGCGTACCATACCTGACCTTAACCACACCACAAGAGACAGCAATATAACTAGAAAGTAACCATAAACATGTTACCTTATCAATGATGTTTGTAGATCTTGTACCATCCCTTATCAAATGAGGCCTTGCTCTTCCAGAGAACACCTTCATCAAGTCTTATCACATAACTCCAGTATTGATAAGATCAAATCAAGGGTCGCACAAAAGTTCCCATCCATGGAACTCCCATGAAACCAGTTTCTGCACTGCATCCGCCTTCAAGGCTGTCTTGGCCTTTGAGAGTGGAGTCCGGTCTTCTCCCTCATATCCTTACCATTTGCGTGTGTTCCCAGGACACAGAGGAAGCCTAGGAAGTGTTAATCCATGATCAAATACACCTAAGGGTCGTGCATCACTACCCCCTTTGTTGCTCATGAAACTGCCTTTCTACACACATCTGCCTTCAAGGCTGTCTCATCCATTGGAATTGAATTCCGGTCTTCCATATTCTCTCCAGGCTATTTGCGTGTGTTCTATGGATGTAGAGTAAGCCCAGGGCGTGGCAAACAATAATTAAAACCCATCATAGGGTCGTTCTCCACTCCCCTCTTGATTGCTCTCTAAACTGCCTCTTTGCTGCTTTCACACTACTCCTGGTCTTGGATGTTAAATCCGACCATCTCTATGTTTTTCTCTGATTTTATTTGTGTTTCAGGGGAATAAGGAAACCCTTTCATGCCTGCAAACCCACGGCCTTCACTGAACAATCATCCTTACCGGATTCACCCAAACAAGCAATATCAGTCTTGTTAAGGGCTGATCTCTCTTTCCCTTTCTCCTCTTGTCTCTCTGGAGTTTTCTCTGTGTCTCCTATGAGTAATGATGGCAATTTTTGTGCCCAGGGTCCCATATATATAGAAGAAGGCATGGGTAACTGCCGTGGCCGAATGGTTGCCATTTGGTAGGCTAAGGGGGACCTCTTGCTCCCTTTGCATCCCTTCGGCCATAACTGCTTCTCCTTGCACCCTTTCGCCTATAACTATCCACCAGCAGTTCCTGGAGGAGTCTGGAACCTTTGCCAAGGTCCTGGACCGAGCCTAGGGACTGTCCAAGCCACTGTCTCAATGGCCTGACCACAGGACCCAACCGGCTGACCCAACCGTGACCCGACCTAGCCCAACTGCCCAAGACCCTAACACTACTCCCAGCTGAGATGAGCTGACTGCTAGCTGCCTCAGCTGGGTGAGCTAGTCCACCAGCTCCAGTGAGCTGACCTAACCTGAGTGAGCTACCTCTAAGCTCCACTTAGCTGGTTGAGCTTCATCCGGATCTTATCCAGCTATCAGATTACTTGTCCAGCTCCCTTCAGCTTACCTCTTCCTTGTTTTGGTTAAGTCTCAGCTTCCTGAATCCCTTGACCTTACTTCAAGGCCATGACACACTTGTTCTTAGGTCACATGACCTGATTAGTGAGTCTCCTATCCCCATGGACGATCCTAACGATCATCTCCCGGATCGGGGACATGACAACTGTCCCCCACTTACGATGGATTCGTCCTCGAATCCAGTGGTTCTGACATCTCATTTCATGACAAAGGTTCCAACCGAACTCTTTGCATCATGAACATGGAACATGCTCAATTGGTTCTTTCTAACCAACTCGCATTACATCCTTCCTTCTTCTTCTTTCACACTGATCACATCTTTGATCAGCATATCAACATTCTCCCCCACTTGGACGTAACACTCTTTGAATCCGAACCAAGTGGTCTTATCTGCCTTCTGAACATGGCTCCCATAAGTGACTTGTGTTACCAGACCCAACTTTCTAGGTTGCGGTCCTAGTATCCACCAAGTCTATGTCTTTCCTTTGGAAGTTGTCTTCTTTAGACTCTTATCCTTCCCTTGATCGTAGTCAATGACTAGATCGTTTCCAGTCCCTAGAAACATGCTACGTACTTTGAGCCTCAGCAGATTTAACCAATCTCCAAGCCACTCGATGCACCAGCCAAATCCTAGTGGACATGTTCCAATCTTTAGGCCGCACACTCTACCATGAGTCCTAACTGATTGTTATGTTTCCTTAAGTCCTTCCCGGACACTAAGGTTCATGAACTTAGCCACAACGTACTGGATCATCCCTTAACCGACCACAGCCTTTCCTGGCTTGGCCATATTGCGGTCTTAGTCTCTACAAGACTAAACCACCTGAACTTGACTTCTGTCCATCACCGGACTTTGTCATATTTCGATCCTGGTCCATTTAGGACATGATCATATCCCGGTCTTGGTCCACTCAAGGACTCGACCATGCATCCCGACCATAGGTCCATCTCCGAGTAGGTCGTGTCCTGATCCTTGTCCATCACCGGACTTGATCATATTACGGTTCTGGTCCACTCCGGGACTCAACCGTGTCACCCCAACCATAGGTCCCTCTCCGACTTAGTTGTAATGCGATCCTTGTCCCTCACTGGACTCGATCGTCTTTAACCCAACCCTAGGTCAATCTCCGACTTGGTTGTACTGTGATCCTCGTCCCTTACTGGACTTGATCTCATTCGGACTCATTTGAGTATGCCAACCCTTCTCCCTCTCTGGACGGTTGCATACCAAACCTGGTCCTCAATTGCTCGGCCATCTCGGCAAGAGCCATTCTGTAGGGACTTTTGGATCATGGGGCCGTCCCTGGTCCAGTTCTATTATGAATGGGTCCGACCTACCAGGGGGAATGTCCTGTAGTGACCTAAACACATCATGGAACTCTCAGACCAGCGGTATTCCCTCCGGGTCACCACCCCCTACGACCTCCTTAGTGGCGATTGTGGCCAGATAAGCTTCACAACCCTTCCTCAGCATCCTCTCAACATGGATTGCTGACACCACCAAGCATCCAGAGATCGGACGTATACATTGGAACCTGATCGGAGATCCACACCCACTCTCAAACTGCACGCGCTCCCGGTGACAGTCAAGAGTGGCCCGATTCTTTCCAAGCCTGTCCACACCTAATATCACCTCGTGATTCTTTAGGTGGACTACCACAAGATCCACAGGCATGACCCTGTCTTGGATCACCACTGGGATGTCCTGAATCACCCCTAGTGAACTCATAACTGCCCACCGGCCGCGTTCACTACCCCAGGACAATGCCATGTTCCCAACTGGAACTACCACAAGATCCACAGGCATGACCCTGTCTTGGATCACCACTGGAATGTCCTGAATCACCCCTAGTGAACTCATAACTTGCCCTCTGGCCGCGTTCACTACCCCAGGACAATTCCCTGTTCCCAACTGGAACAACCCCTTTTCGAGCACCCATGGACTCACAAAACTATGTGTAGCTCCAGTATCGAAAAGTACGTGTGTTTCCACACCACCGATATTAAGTACTTAGATGAGTAGGATTTTTGGTTTGATCACACATTTGAAAAACGTCCCATACCATTCTCCAAAGCATCACACTTCTGTGAACCATCCCTACAATTCACAAAAGTGTTTATAGTATACCTCAAACCTCATCATACTAAGGTACTTAACATCGTCTTTCCAATTCCTCTTGGAATTGACCCATTCCATTCACTTAATATGAAGGAATCCTACCTTGGCTTACACAAAGTCCAAGCTGATCCATCTGATCACAAGCCCACTCATGTACTAGCCATGTAGCGTCTCCCTTAGACCAACATGAACACCGCATATGCTCACTTGTTTTGAACGACCACCAAGGAGTAATACTAACCCCTAAGAGAGTACTGCACGTTTCTTTCAACCTAAGCCACTCTCTGGTCCATGTTACGTCCTTTGTCCAGGTCGACCATACAAAGATCTTGGATTGCATCCATCGTCCATTCCGTCTATTACTTCCAAACAACTAGATAACTAACCATTCTGTTTTCAGGGTCTTGCCCTTGGAGAGTGCATCTTGGCTAAGCCGGCTCATCTTGGAACTTCCCCGTTCACAAGCATGAAAACCCAATCTTACATCAACTCTCACTTGGCTCACCACAGCTAAGGTTCCAAGTCATCTCAGTTTCAGAAATAATTTCAGTTATAGATCTATAACTTTGAGCAGCGAGTTGAGCTGAAGTTACAAACCAATCAGCTCCTCCACTCATTTATCTCAAAAGGATCCACACTACCTGAGAAATGCTTAGTTCCCATCCGAGCTATGGGCTCCAGCACACTCAGGTAGTCCACTTTCCGAGCTGCCCTAGCTTGTGGATCGATCTCAACCACCTCAGCTACTGGCACAGCTCGACCACTGGCTGCCGGAGCAGCTGTCTGATCCACCGGTTAGTCCTTACATTGCTTGCAACAATGTTCGGATCAGGCCGGTTCCCAATGTGAGAGGATTCAGCTTTCCTCTCTAGTTCTTATTTCAGCTGCAACTCAGCTCATACCACCCGAACCTCAGTAGGATCGAGTTGACTTAAAGGAAATCCAGATTCATTGTTAACCTTCTAAAGCTGAGTCGGCAACAAAACTGGTGGATTAACCCCATCAGCATCCACTTGTCTGGATGTGTGGGTTCACAACCACAACCCAACTATCCTAGAATCAAGCATGCTCTGATACCAACTTGTAAGACCCGAACCCGGCCGTCTAGGCCGCGGTCAATGCCTCACGTTGCTCGGTCCACACACTGACCAAACCTCTCAATTTTTCAACCTTTTCTTTTATAGATTGCCCTTAAGGCAAAGGTTTACTTAGCTCTTAGTTAAAGACTACCTTAGTCATTCCCTAGCTTAGATCCTTTCAATTTATGCACAGCGGAATATTCTATACTTAACCATTGGACTAACTCCAATCTAATACTGGTCCGGTCGAATCACCTCAGCTAATGGTTAGTACACTCCACTACCAGCTAGCTCAAAGGTCGATCCTACCTAAACTAAGTCATACCAGTTACAAGGTTCCATTCCCCTAACCATTCTATCTAGATCTAAGCAAACAATTGCTAGATCTTACCTTTGCCACATCCATGGAGCTTGTTAGCTCATCGGTCCCAGCTGGCTTAGTTGTTTAGCTAGCTCATCCAGCTAGCTGAGCTGAATCACTTCACCTGAGGTTCCATCTCTTCCAGCTGATCGAGCTGCGAGGTAGCTTCGCCCAGCTTCCCGTCCACTCATACATATTCCTTATACCTGTATAAACTCTTCCCCTTGGTACTTAGTCATTCAGCCAACCATACCCACAGACCAAGTACCTTCGGGAAGTCTTCAGCTACAAAAACGACCTCAAGCAAACATGATCCAAAAATTAATTAAAATTCATGAAAACTCCTGATAATTCCCCACTAATATATTTCCATAATCAGAATCCAATGAATCGACCCAGATCATATGGATTCTGATCATGATCAGTCCATTCAGTCAAAATTGACATCATCAAATCAATTCAGAAAAACTAATTAAAATTCATGATAATTCATGATAAATCACCACTAAGATATTACCATAAGTGTTTCCCCAAATTCGGCCTAGATCATATAGATCTCGGCCATGATCAGTCCGGCCAAGGGCCAAGGACTATGTTCCTGAACCGGCCAAGGCCTTGGTTCAGTGCCTCCGTGTAGTAGGAGTATGCTCCTCTGGAGTCAAGTCCTATCATGGACTAATAATGCACATCAGATCCTAAGTCAAACAACCAACCACCCCACATGACTCAGAACTGATGAGTCTTCACACTTACCTAACCGGCCATGGAACCATGTCCCAATGGAACTGATAAATCTTGCTCTTACAACCGGTGCATCCTTTGATCAATCAGATCAGACACCTTGATCCATCATCTATGGATGAGGTCGTCTATCCCTGCCCATGATCAGATCACACACGGTCTTCCTTGTGTAAACACACCGGCTCCATACTTGTGGTCCATGCCCACAAGTACTAGCCTGGCTCATCTCCTTTGCTTGCTGTTGGTTCCAAACGAATTGAAACTTGCACTCCCCCATGGTTCCCCTTATACTAGGACTCTCATGTGACTCCTCAATAGGCCGGATCAATGGTTCACACCATGATCAAACCCAACACAATCCATGATCCATTATGGATCATTATCCAATGAATACCATCTAACTATCATCCCACATGGATGAGTTAGATAAGCCATGATCCGCCCCTTATCTCAGGGTCATGGATCCTTAGTTTGCACCACAATATATGGTCTTCAATTGGCGTGCCATACCTGACCTTAACCACACCACAAGAGACAGCAATATAACTAGAAAGTAACCATAAACATGTTACCTTATCAATGATGTTTGTAGATCTTGTACCATCCCTTGTCAAGTGAGGCCTTGCTTTTCCAGAGAACACCTTTATCAAGTCTTATCACATAACTCCAGTATTGATAAGATCCAATCAAGGGTCGCACAAAAGTTCCCATCCATGGAACTTCCATGAAACCTGTTTCTGCACTGCATCCGCCTTCAAGGCTGTCTTGGCCTTTGAGAGTGGAGTCCGGTCTTCTCCCTCATATCCTTACCATTTGCGTGTGTTCCCAGGACACAGAGCAAGCCTAGGAAGTGTTAATCCATGATCAAATACACCTAAGGGTCGTGCATCACTACCCCCTTTGTTGCTCATGAAACTGCCTTTCTACACACATCTGCCTTCAAGGCTGTCTCATCCATTGGAATTGAATTCCGGTCTTTCATATTCTCTCCAGGCTATTTGTGTGTGTTCTATGGATGTAGAGTAAGCCCAGGGTGTGGCAAACAATAATTAAAACCCATCATAGGGTCGTTCTCCACTCCCCTCTTGATTGCTCTCTAAACTGCCTCTTTGCTGCCTTCACACCACTCCTGGTCGTGGATTTTGAACCCGACCATCTCTATGTTTTTCTCTGATTTTATTTGTGTTTCAGGGGAATAAGGAAACCCTGTCGTGCCTGCAAACCCACGGCCTTCACTGAACAATCATCCTTACCGGATTCACCCAAACAAGCAATATCAGCCTTGTTAAGGGCTGATCTCTCTTTCCCTTTCTCCTCTTGTCTCTCTGGAGTTTTCTCTGTGTCTCCTAAGAATAATGATGGCAATTTTTGTGTCCAGGGTCCCATATATATAGAAGAAGGCATGGGTAACTGCCCTGGCCGAATGGGTGCCATTTGGTAGGCTAAGGGGGACCTCTTGCTCCCTTTGCGTCCCTTCGGCCATAACTGCTTCTCCTTGCACCCTTTCGCCTATAACTGTCCACCAGCAGTTCCTGGAGGAGTCTGGACCCTTTGCCAAGGTCCTGGACCGAGCCTAGGGACTTTCCAAGCCACTGTCTCAATGTCCTGACCACAGGACCCAACCGGCTGACCCAACCGTGACCCGACCTAGCCCAACTGCCCAAGACCCTAACACTACTCCCAGCTGAGATGAGCTGACTGCTAGCTGCCTCAGCTGGGTGAGCTAGTCCACCAGCTACAGTGAGCTGACCTAACCTGAGTGAGCTACCTCTAAGCTCTACTTAGCTGGTTGAGCTTCATCCGGATCTTATCCAGGTATCGGATTACTTGTCCAGCTCCCTTCAGCTTACCTCTTCCTTGTTTTGGTTAAGTCTCAGCTTCCTGAATCCCTTGACCTTACTTCAAGGCCATGACACACTTGTTCTTAGGTCACATGACCTGATTAGTGAGTCTCCTATCCCCATGGACGATCCTAACGATCATCTCCCGGATCGGGGACATGACAGTGTCCCGTACAACTCTTTTTGACCGAAATAGTTTCTTGTTCCTTCGGTAGAGATGGTTTATTGGAAGAAATCTCCGATGACAATCAAACCATGACGTTTTCCTACCATTCTTCAAGTGAAATGCGTCTGTGCTTCCCATACAATAAGGACATGATAGTCTCCCATGCGTTGTCCAACCTGACAACATCCAGTATGCAGAAAAATCACTAATGGTCCACAAAAGAACTTCTCGCATTGTAAAGTTTGTTCTCGTTGAACAATCATATGTCTGCACACCAGTTGACCATAGTTCCTTCTACTCTTCTATCAAAGGTTGTAGAAAAACATCAAGGGACCTCTTCGGATGCTTTGATCCAGGTATCAATATACTCATTAAAAGCAATTCCTTTTGCATACACATCTCTGGTGGAAGGTTGTATGGCGTCAAAAAGACTGGCCAAATCGAGTATTGTCTTCCATTCATTCCAAATGGACTAAAGCCATCTGTGCAGAACCCAAGATAGATGTTGTGGGGATTGCTTGCAAAATCAGGGTACACCGAATTCAAGTGTTTCCACGCTTTTGCATCAGAGGGATGATTGATCTCGCCTTCCTTATGGGTATGTTCCGCATGCCATCTCATCGATGCTGCCGTCTTATCAGATTGTTATAATCTCTTCAGTCTATCTTTAATAGGTAAGTACCACATCAAGTACCACATCCGTTGGTACGGCACCGTATTCCGCCCACGTCCTTGTGGTTTATATCGTGGCTTCTTGCAAAATTTACACTCTAACAATTCTGCATCTTTTCCCATTATATCATATAGTTGTCTATACACAAATCAATCATCTCTGAAGATAAGCCAAGACTATGAACCAGTTTCTGAATCTCATAATAAGATTCAACACACAAATTATCTTCAGGCAAATACTCTTTAAACAACTCAGCCCATGCATCCATACAAACTCTAGGTAAGTTATTATCAGTTTTGATATTCATCATCCTAGCTGCCAATGATAATTTAGAAAGACCTTCTCTACAACCTTCATAAATTGGTTCATTAACAGCTGCTAGCATTTCATAAAATCTTTTTGCATCCAAGTTAGGCCCCTCTACATTTTCTACCTCCTCCATTACTGATGTTGTTTCACGAAATGCATCTGTAACCATATCATGCATCCTATCATGATCTACCATATGATCCTCTTGAAGGTAATTTTCAGAAGGCAAATGTGGTTCATCTCTATTACGAACATTCTCAACCTGATTACTACTACTAGCTTTATTCCTATTATCACCCTCGCCGTGGTTAAACCATATATAATACTGTAGAGTAAAAACCTCTATTAACTATATGTTTCCAAACCGTTTCACAAGCAGCAAACTTCGTATTGTTGCATTTACGACAAGGACAAAACATTTTACCCGTTTCCTTTGTGAGCGACGTTTGTCCGGCCTGGTACATGAATATCTCTGCTCCATTGATAAATTCATTTGTCACTCTTCCCCTTGAATCTTTATGCGCATACATCCAACTCCTAAGCTCATAGATATTTTGAGATATTTTTTTTTTCGTTTTTTTTGTGTGCATCTTAAGAATGAGGAAGAAGATCATATTTATAGGAAAAATTCGATTTTGGTAAGCAACAATTTAACAACAAATTTACGTTTATCATAACTTAACTACAAATGTACTACTATTATTAACGTAAGTTGGTTGTTAATCAGATGGTATATTTTCGATGTAATCAAGTCGTAATATACGACTACTTTACGTCTACAATTGGTCGCTAATCAGATGTAAACTTTTAGACATAAATTAGTCTTAATTTTATGACTAACTTACCTCTACATTCTAAGGTAGTCGTAAATCAGATGTTAGTTTTCGTCTACATTACGACCAATCCGTTTAGTCGTAAGTTTACGTCGACTTTACGACTAATTCTCAGTTAGTCGTAAAGTCAACGTAGAGTAGACGTAAAATTACGACCACACATTTGTGGTCGTAAATTGTAGTCGCAATTCCCACGTTTTCTTGTAGTGATAATCTATTCTAGCACACAACGTACTCTCATAGTTGTCCATGTCCTAACTTCGAGATTCTAGTTAGCTACTCTAGAATGTAAGCATTAAGCACAACTCAATTCATGAATATTAATTTAACCTAGCAATCCTACTTTTGGGCTAATCCATGATTGCTATCATTCAACCTTAAATCTAATTGATAACTACTCAAACATGACCTTTGTCACATAAATCATAGATGTAATAGATGCAAAATATAAATTAAATAAAAACCAAAGGAGTTCTAGGATGACTCTGAAGGAGTTCCTTATTTCTCTCATAACCCTAATACAATAGAATAATGATAGTAATAAAACTTGTTATTCTTCTTCTGTCTTCTTAAGACATAAATATAAAACCCTAAATCTAGGTCAAAACTCGTCCATGACATTTTCGTCATTCTGACTTGGACTTGAAATCTGTTTTCTCTGAGTCGAACGTTGATCGATGGCAAGTGTGCTGAATCGATCGACCTTGATCTTCAATCATCGGTCGACTCCATGTATGTGTCGTCGATCGATGGCTTCTTCAACTCCTTAAATGATCAACTACATATTCTTCTCCTCTAAATGTTCAAAAGCTTCAAGTATCTCATATATCCTCAAAACGTTCTGGACCTGTAAATGCTCTAAAACATAGCCTAGACCCACATAATAAACCCTAAATAAAACCTATAACATGGCCTAATAGAGACGTGATATTCAATGAATACAAAAGATGGAACTGGGTAACTCGGGATGATGGAAGTGAAACTGAAGGTATAATGATCGACTTTTCTGAGTTTGGGAACAGAGGCATAAACCAACCTGAAGAAACAGGGAATAGGATAGACGACACACATGAGAATCAAGGAGAAGGAGAAAGCAAAACAGAGGACCAGAATCTAGAACCAACGAATGAAGATGATACCTTCGAGCAACCAATACAACATAGCTTAAGAAGGTCCACAAGGGAGAGTAAAAGACCAAACTACTTAGATGATTACGTCGTACTTGCAGAACAAGACTACATCTTGTTCTCAGAGCTTGAAGGTTAACGTTTGCTGTTGACACGTAATGAAGAACCTTGGACATATAATGATGCTAAAGAGAAGAAATTATGGAGAGATGCTTGTAGAGATGAGATCAACTCTATAATTAAAAATCGAACTTGGGATTTGGTAGAACTTACGATTGCTGTCAAAGCAATAGGTCTAAAATGGGTCTTCAAGGTGAAATACAACTCTGATGGAAGCATTAACAAGCACAAAGCAAGGTTGGTAGCAAAGGGATATATACAAAGCCATGGAATTGATTTCGAGGAAGTATTCATACCAGTTTCTCGGATCGAAACTGTACATTTTATAATTGCCTTAGCTGCTTCAAAAGGTTGGGAGGTACATCATATAGATGTCAAAACTGCTTTCTTATACGGTGAGATAAAAGAGGAGGTGTATGTCTCTCAGCCAGAAGGGGACGAGGTTAAAGGCAAAGAGTACAAAGTGTACAAGCTACACAAAGCTCTCTATGGCTTACGACAAGCCCTGCGTGCATGGAATGAGAAACTAAACCAAGTACTTGAAGAGTTAAAATTCGTTAAATGCTCCAAAGAACCAGTAGTGTATCAATGTCAAGACCAGGAGCATCACCTCTTAGTAGCTGTTTATGTTGATTATATACTCTTCACGGGAACAAGCACCAAACTGATCCAAAACTTTAAAGATGGTATGGCTGAGAAATTCGAGATGAGCGATTTAGGAAAATTAACATACTATCTTGGAATTGAAGTATACCAGCATGAAGGGGGAATAACACTAAGACAAGAAAGATATGCAACACGAATACTATCGGAATCAGGCATGAAATATTGTAATCTAGCTCACACACCAATGGATACAAGTTTGTGACTCTCCAAATCCATAGATGAAGAAGGTATAGATGAACAAGAATATAAGAGGAGTATTGGGTGTCTAAGATATTTACTTCATACACGGCCTGATCTTTCGTACGCTGTGGGAGTTTTATCTAGATACATGCACGAACCAAGACGATCCCATGGAGCAACTGTAAAACAGGTGTTACGGTATCTCCAAGGAACATTTTCATACGGACTTGTATTTCAACGTGAAAGAGAGAATGAGGCTGAGGCTTCAAGCTTATGCGGTTTCAGTGACAGTAGCCATGCTGTTGACGAGGACGATGGGCGAAGCACGACAGGTTTACGTGTTCTACTTCTCGAACTCACCCATTACTTGGTGTTCTTGCAAGCAGGTTACAGTTCCCTTGTCGTCCCGTGAAGCAGAATTTATGGCTGTAACAGAGGCAGCTAATATTGATAATAAATCGGCCATAGCTCTCACTAATAATCCATTGTTTTATGGACGCATCAAACACATACATCGACATTATCATTTTATAAAAGAGTATGTAGATGATAACTTGATTGAGGTTCAACATATACCAGGGAATGAGCAACGAGCAGATATATTGACGAAAGCACTTGCAAGAATATGATTCAAAGAAATGAGAAGCTTAATTGGAGTTAAAGATTTGGGAAACACTAATTTCAAACTTAAGGAGGAGAATATTGGAGTAAGTTTGAAATAACTTGAAACACAAGTTATTATATTTCTACCGAGTTATGGATTAGGAATATATAGAAAACGTTTTACTAATAAGAATAGGAGTTATCTAATTCTTATATAAGTAGTTGCAAAGTTGTAGCAACACTTAAGAAACTTTTAGATTGTTTTGAGTGCTTAAGGTTTGAGTGATTTTTCCTTAAGAGATTTAATAAGAGAGATATTCTCATTACATGAGTTCTTACAAACTAAATTACTTGAAGAATAGAAACTTTAATATTTCCATCATCAGAGTTAAATCGGATCTGAAGAATAAAGAATAGAAGTAAATCAAGCAGAGAGTTGTTACCTTGGAGAGAGTCATGTTCCAGATGGTTACTTTGAATCCATGCTTCAGTAGATTCATAGACATGGTCTTTCCCATGATACCTAAACCCAGAAACCCAATCTCCATTTTTCTTATTTCTAGCGATGATGAGAAATGAGATGAATGATTGAAGTAGCAGACGCAATACGCTTACGTCGTTGTTTTTTTATGTACAGCGTGTGTTTTTGGTCTTTTTTTCTTCCCGTTTTTAAGGGTTTATTGGTGAAATAGCCAAATTTGAATGACAATTTAGGTAACTAACATTGATTTTGACATAATTTAATGTCAGACTCTTTGGTCACATTCTAACCGGTTATGCCCCTCCAAGTAACAAGTTGTCAGTTGCAATGTATAAAGTAAGCGACATAGTGGCTTTGTGTGGGTGATAAACAAGCACATAGTAATCCGTAGCTGGACACCAACTATATTTATCACATATAATAGAAGAATATGGAGTGAAATGTGTGGATAATAACAGTACGCGGTACAATCCAAATGTTAACGTAACGGAGAATAGACGAAACATGCATTGCTATTCTATTTGACATAATAGTATAGCTCACGAAATAAAGACAAATAATATGAAAATATGACAAGATTCCTAAATGGCAACCCCAAACGTACATAAGCACTAAAACCTACATGAAAATTTAAACTCTGATTTAATGGCAACCCCAATCTTTCATAAACTAAATCCTAACCACTAATCGCTAAACTCTACATGGAAATATAAACCCTAATCCAATGTCAACTCCAATCTTTCATAAACTAAACCCAAATTTTGAAATGCCAGTAAGATGTATTCCATTCTACATGAGATATAGAATAGAAAAGGTGACAAACAATATAACACAGTATTATTGTTCAAATTTTGAAGTGTCTATAATTGCAGGGAAGCAAGTAATGCTTACACCAAATTCATATTGATTGTATCAAAAGAAATGAAGATTGACAACATTAAAGAAAAGAGGTGGAATAGACAATATCATATGAATATTATTCCCATTCAACATCACTGTATTATGTTTAATTGATATCATAATAAATTATATTTCATTTATGTTCAATATATTATTTCTCATTACAAAATCATATACACACTAATATAAAACACATATATACACCGGTATAAAACTCATATTAAGAGAACATGAAATAACAATGAACAAGATTGAACCCTCTAATGCATTATTGATCACCTCAATCCACCGGAGATTGAAATAGTTTTTACTCTTTTTCCAGTTGGTTCACAACCTGTTTCAAACAGTCTACTAGGAAGGTCCAACTCATCCATGACAAATCTGAGGAACAACAGAAAAAGGCAAAACTAATGGTAAGTAGTGTATGCTTAGCAAATAGAATATGCGATGCACAAAGTAGCAGTGATACAGAGCTCAAAATAATATGTTTTACTTTATATAGTATAGTTTTTTCGGGATAGTATGAAACAATATAAAATGGAATATAAATTCTAAATATGCTTACTATAAAACTTCATGCCGAATAATTACACGGAATGGTTCAATAAGACAA
This sequence comes from Sinapis alba, assembly GCA_012274485.2. Taxonomy (NCBI): domain Eukaryota; kingdom Viridiplantae; phylum Streptophyta; class Magnoliopsida; order Brassicales; family Brassicaceae; genus Sinapis; species Sinapis alba. The sequence continues at coordinate 25,485 of MU107060.1, read as the reverse complement.
CTACAAGATAAAATACTCCATTTCACCCATAGTAATTACACTATTCCATTTGACATAGAATAGTAGCTCAATATAGTTCTACCCCTTGTTTGTTTCTTCCGATTCCAAACATAATTTACCCTGGAATTCGCAGTGAACATATGAGTCTGACAAACCAGAAAAGTAAAACCCTCAATTAATTTTGGGGACCTCTGGCTACCAGATCCGACAAACCGATGAGTTAGATTTAACAACTTAGAGTATGTTAGAGCGACGATATCCCAAATAGGGAAAAGAGCAGTGGAAGAATAGAATCGACGACACAAAACTGAAAACTTACAGTGTTGCAACAGGTATCAGTCGAATCGCTTATGTAAAAGAGAAGACGCTCGGGTGCTTTTTTTGCTGCTTTGACTGTAACAAAGCATGTGCTCAATCAATTTCAGAATAGGATCCGCTATTCCCTTTGTACCGAACGTCCAGAAGACTAATAAACACAAACAAGTCCAACAGTGGTGAAGGTGTAGATCAAAGCGATGGGTTTGAAGAGAGTTAGTAAACCAGCGACGGAGGACTTTCAATTAACTAAAAGTTACTAAAGGATTGTAAAACAAAAAAACTGTGTGATTCTAATTAGGCCACAAAGTAATTATGACAGTTAATAATTAAGTATTTTTAATTTTCTTTGCTGCAGGTTTCTCCGGTTGGCATGAAGGATAAAATAGAATTAATACATAAAAAATGAGTGTATCGACAACTTAGGGTATTTGGGTATCTAGTGAATTATGTTTTATTTTGACGTTATACAAGCCAATTTTCCTTTTTTAATTCAATTTTATTGGATTAAAATATATCTTGGGAAAAATGTCTCAAGTAAAAAAGTGACAGTGAGATGATGCTGTGTCTGAAAATTACCATAATCGATTGTCCTTTGTTTCGGCTAAACCTACCATTACAATTCTAACTCTCAAATAAAGACCAACGAGCTGATCAAAAGCATCAATTACTCTATAACAAGAAACTGTGTCCAAGGACGGCTTTACACTATCGGAGACCCTTGGGCGAAAAAAATATTCTTGGCCTCTATAACTAGTTAGTTTTGTTAATATTATGTTTTTTTAGTTCTTTAACTCAAGCATCAGACAAATATTTCTATTTGATTTTTAGCTAAAAACTAGATTGTTTTTCGCGCTACGCGCGGATAGTTAAGCTTTAAATGTTTACAATTTTTAACGTTTAACATATAATGTATTATAAAATGGAAAATAATATGTATTGATTTTGGTTGTTTAAATATTATATGTAGCTTTATTTTGGTCCTTTCTAAACTGTAAAAAGATTGAATATTATAACTTCACTAAAATACAAAAATTGAATTCATAATACATAAACAATTTGGAGATGTTGAAATGTTGATTTTAGTTGGGCTTTCTTGAAGATCATCATCTGAGTTATGTTGTGTTTTCTGCTCGAGTTCATGCATTAAACTTGACTCTTATTCTGTTTTTAAAGTTTTTGGTGATTTTATTATGTTGTTAGAGTAAAATTGCATCACCGATAAAGGAGTGATCATTAGCTTCCTTGTAAAAATAAGAGATATTAATTATAGTGTATTTCATTTTTAAGTTATTGTTTTTACCTTTATATATTTAAAATATAATGTTTGCCACCATGACAATTTCATTTTCAAATTATTTTTGCTTTGCAACACCCTAAATATAAATATAGAGTGCTGATTTTGATATGTATTGATTTTGGTTGTTTAAATATTACATGTAGCTTTATTTTGGTCCTTTCTAAACTGTAAAAAGATTGAATATTATAACTTTGCTAAAATACAAAAATTGAATTCATAATACATAAACAATTTGGAGATGTTGAAATGTTGATTTTAGTTGGGCTTTCTTGAAGATCATCATCTGAGTTATGTTATGTTTTCTGCTCGAGTTCATGCATTAAACTTGACTCTTATTCTGTTTTGAAAGTTTTTGGTGATTTTATTATGTTGTTAGAGTAAAATTGCATCACCGATAAAGAAGTGATCATTAGTTTCCTTGTAAAAATAAGAGATATTATTTATAGTGTATTTCATTTTTAAGTTATTGTTTTTACCTTTATATATTTAAAAGATAATGTTTGTCATCATGACAATTTCATTTTCAAAGTATTTTTGCTTTGCAGCACCCTAAATATAAATATAGATGTTTGGTTATAACATAGTGAAAGCTCTACAATAGTTGGTCTATGATATAATTCTCTATAAAATGGAACATATATTTAAAAATAAAAATATTGTGTTTTGCATACCAGACCAACTATAAGCTTTTTTGTTGCTTATGGATTGTGGCGATTAATTTATTGTGTCATACATCTTTTTCAAACTATATACTCTATTTTAATATGATATATATTTTGTACTTTTCACACGTATTAATAAAATTTATAATAAATGCATAATTTTTGTGATTATTTTTTCCATAATTCTACACCAATAAAAATCAAATAAGTACAATTAAACTTTTAAAATTTTGCAATTAGTTATTACTAATTGATAAAACATTCATTGAAAATACTAAAATGCATCTTTTTGAAATATTTTTTTTCTAAAACATATAACTTTAAGAAAGAGAGAGAATATGCTTTAATTTGTATAATTAATCCTCTATTTTAATTTATTTTGTTTGAAAAAGATGACAATATTATTATCCCTAAAGGTAAGTATTGTCACTTATATATTAACTACAAATGACACAAAATATGCCTACATATTAATTTGGAAAAGTTTGTTAGATTTTAAAATAAATAATTTTATAAACATTAAGCAGTGTGATAAATCGGTAAGTACCCATAACTAACAATATTTTTGTAGTGTCTTGACCATCTACGGCTAATAGGTAACTCACGCCCGTTCTTTTGGTATGTGGGTTTCATTCCATCTTACAAACAATGCATTAATTTTTGCGGAGTCCGAAAATCTTATTTACTGACCATGCAATCACTAAATAACATTTTATAGTGTTTTGGCCTCACTTGCATGGTATCGCGAATCACTTCCCAATAGGTCACACTTCCTTTCACTACTTCAGTCCACGCTTAACTCTGGAGTTCTAAATACATGTGTACCCAAAAAGATAAGTGCACTTTGATGATATAGTTACTCAAATCAATTATCTTAAGTCTTATATACCACAAATTGGAATGTTACAATTCACCTCCTCTCAAAGAATTCAACGTCTTTTGCAGGATTGTGACCCATGTTAGTGAGAACTCTCACTGGCTCTACACTCGTCTAGGTTTAGCTCTGATACCAAATTTAAGGCTCCAACCATCCATGGCTAATGGATCTTTCACACCCATTCTTTCGGTCTTTGGGCCCAGGGCGGTGCATTAATTGTTATACGAATCAATCACTATTTGATTTGTTTCTATACGGAAAAAATCAACGCAGGATATATCACACAATTCCTCATTTTGGAACATCTCAACTAAAATACTTCATGAAGATTTTATGTTCAAACTGTAATCACAAATTAAATATTAGTTACATAAGAAAAGACGATGGTTGTTCATAAGAGAACTGTCAAACAGTTGCGTATGCTTCCAATGTTAAGCCCTCGTAGTTGTCCTTATTATAGAATTGGTTGGTTTGAGGTTCGGAATGTTTTTAAAAAGGAGGTTATGATTGGTGTCAATTCACATGAATATTGCATAAAATTCCAATTGCCAATCGCATGAGATTTCTTGTTCTAGAAAATTTAACATTTCATCTTTTATTTTCATATTAGTTATGTTCTGAGTGTAAAGATGGAAGAAAAATATCACTGCATTCTTTGAAACGAAGAGCAATGAAACCCTCGATGCATAAAAGTGGACGTGCATAGACACAACTTGTGATGTTCTGTGAATAAGTGATTGAGATCTCAGAATTATGTTATATGTTGAAGAGGAAAAAAGCATAAAATATCCTTCTTTAACAATGTACACTTTACCCTCAGATTTCAACTGCACAAATAAACAAAAAAAATCATGAAAACTCCTAGTGAGCAAGAGAATCATGAAATATTTCTCTAGGCAGGAGTTCAGATTATGGTATCAGGGACGAAACAAAAGTATGTTCTCTTTTGCTGCAGCAAGAGAGCCAGCAAAGACAAAATCTTCATATGCAACCTGAACCCAAAAAGAAACAATTGAAATGATGTCATGCTTCCTAATGAAACATAATGCTACATAGTCGAAGATTTCAATTTTAATAAACAGAAGGTCAATGTTCAGAACAGAGTATTATAACTGTACCATAGATTCATTAATAGGGTAAAAATGTGTCTCAGTTCAAATAAAACCTTTTTCAAAGTCAGAAAGAATGACACCAGTAGCTTGTGGTGCAATTAACTTGTATCAACAAAATTGTCTACCAAATTACCTCATAATCCAAGAAAACCCATGCTGAAAAGACTACTGATTAAAAACCCACATGCGTGTATTGTCCATGCTCTTGTTTCCTGCCATAGAGAATCAACATTTTAGAAGGGTATGTTTTAAAATAATACGCTTTATTGTCTGTATGTATATGTTATGTACCTTTTCACCAGAAGTGAAGTACCTTCTGAAAACCTAGCAGATCCTCGTTTCAACTCAGGCTGATTCTTCCCGGTGGAATGAATCCTTGAATAATATTTCCCTGTCAAGAATGTGAAATTAGCATACGACAAACATATTTGAAATAACGAAACTGTAAAAAAACTTTTATGGAGGCGTAACCTGTTCGTCGATTAAAAGCATCTCAAGACCAATAAGCGTCTTTTTCAATGGGTTGCGAGCCTCCCAAAAATGGATCAGACGGAAGCGCAACTCAGAGTCATGGGGACCGAGAGATATGTATGTCCTTGAAGAACATGACCTCGGGATAGTTGGCGGAGAGAACACGGGACTTCCCATGTGGTTTGATCGCCACGACTTCATCGGAGGCGGGGAGAGTGGGGATTTCCCGTTGGGCTTCATTGGGATGGATTGAGGATAGTAGGAGCAGAAGATCGTTTTCGTCTGAATAAATCAAAGGGGAAAAGAATATAAAGAAGGAGGAAGAGAGAAGAGACGAAGCCATTTATGAAGACAGTAAAGGAGATGATTGAAGAGTGGTTGAGTTCGGAAACGGAGGAGTCAAGATCGAAACGGAGAGAGGAAGGAGGAGGAATGAATCGTCGCTGGAAGCGGATTTTGTCGAGTTTTTTTTTTCCTAAACAACTCCAACGATTATTGTGAGATTAGGGTTGGGAAAGTGTACCCATTTGGGCTTTCTGAGATCAAAATCAAGTGTATTAAAGCCCAATTGCAAATTGTTAATACATTATCAAATTTTTAGTGACATGGAGGTTTAAGAGAATTTTAGTGGTAGATTTATTTTGCATATGTGGCACACATGTATGATCAGTATTATGTCCTTTTAGTATTGTAAGATTTTTAGTGACATGGAGGTTTAAGAGAATTTTAGTGGTAGATTTATTTTGCATATGTGGCACACATGTATGATCAGTATTATGTCCTTTTAGTATTGTAAGATTATGTAATACTATGTGTTTAATATTGTCCAAGTTTATGCCAATGAAAAGAATCAAAGCCCTTAATATAACTGGATTTGGAGCGGGCCTTGGGGCAGTCGCACTGACCACCCTCCCTCATAAATCGGCCCTGACTGTGTATGAAAGAATAAGTTCCTCGCTACTTATTGTGTATTAACTTTCATGTTTTTCAAAAAAAAAACCATGACTTTGAAGTTTAGCAAGTCTTAATAAACAAAGATAAACCTCAAACAGAGGACTAGACTCATGATCTTCTTCATGTGAAACAGCAAACTTAATAGACTCAAAGCTCGATGATGTACATCAAGTAGTCAAACTGTCAAGAACCTTAGAGGTTGTAAATTGATCTTTGTATTAATCATAAGAGAGGCAATGCCTAATATACAGAGAGTTTGGTTTGCACCGTACGTAACCTAAAAGCTCATTAACGAGATACATTAGTACGGCCCATTAGGGCCTAATACCCCCCCTCAAGGTGGAGAGTGGAGGTTACACACACCCAACTTGGATAGAAAAATTTTGAACTCTCTGCATCCCAAAACTTTAGTGAATATATCCGCCAACTGCGACTTTGTTGAAACATGTTTTGTGGCGATGATACCTTTGCTGATTTCATCTCGAATGAAATGGCAGTCAAGCCCAACATGCTTGGTTCTCTTGTGTCCAACGGGGTTCTTGGCGAGATTAATGGCTGAAACGCTGTCTGAGTGAAGTGTGATTGGTCCAGGCACTGCGATACCAAGACTTGGTAAGAGTTCACGTAACCAGAGAAGCTCACCAACCGTATCTGCCATTGCACGATACTCGGCTTCAGCTGAGGATCTCGAAACAACATCTTGCTTTTGTGTTTTCCAGGAGATAGGAGAGTCACCGAGTTGAATGAACCAGCCTGTGAGAGAGCGTCGTGTAAGAGGACACCCTCCCCAATCATAGTCGCACCATGCTGAAACCGTTAGAACAGTGTTAGCTTTCAAAAATATTCCTTGGCCAGGGCTCTGTTTTAGATATCGAACTACTCTTAGTGCTGCATCCCAGTGTTTTGTTTTTGGAGTTGTCATAAACTGAGATAAGACATGAATAGCGTAGCTCAACTCAGGTCTTGTTGTTGCGAGATAGATCAAACTACCTACTAAGCGACGATAGCGATAGGGTTCAGTCATCACCTCACCGTCATCCCTCAAGAGCTTGTGATCTTTCTCAATAGGAAAAGCTGCAGGTTTAACTCCAAGAAGACCAGTTTCTGAGATGATATCCAAGGAATATTTTCGCTGACACAAGTACATGCCAGAAGGATTTCGTGCGACCTCAATACCTAAGAAGTAGCGTAGGATGCCAAGATCTTTCATGTGAAAACAGGAGCTGAGATAAGCCTTGAACTGATCTATTGCGGCCTTGGAATTCCCTGTAATGATGAGGTCGTCAACATATACGAGTACATGAATCCTAATATCATCTTTGTCCAGCGTGAACAGTGAGAAATCCTTTCCATTCTTTTCGAATCCATAGTCGACTAAGGCTGTTGCGAGTTTCTCAAACCAACAACGAGGAGCCTGTTTCAATCCGTATAAGGATTTGTGAAGACGACACACTTTGGTTTTGTCGGAAGTGCGAAAACCAGGAGGAAACTGAATATAAACCTCTTCATCAAGATCACCGTGAAGAAACGCATTGTGAACATCCATTTGATATACTTCCCAATCCAAAGAGACGGCCTGTTGTAAGAATTTCCGGACAGTAACCATTTTCGCAACAGGAGCCAATGTTTCAGTATAATCAATACCTTCAGTTTGATTATTTCCTAGAACAACCAATCGAGCTTTGTGTCTCTCGATGGTTCCATCTGCATTAAATTTCAGTCGAAAAACCCACTTGCAGCCGAGAGCTTTCTTGCCAGGTGGGAGGTCAACGACTGTCCATGTACCTCTATCTTCGAGAGCTAAAATTTCGTCTGTGACTGCACATCTCCAATTTTCATCTTCAATAGCATCCTTGTAGTGAACTGGCTCTACTGTAGAAGTAATGGCCAGAAGATATGTTTGATACTTTTCCGAGAACTGTTCGCTACAGACATAGTTGTCAATAAGAAACGGGTTAGAAGATGGATACGGCTGATGAAGAAGAGTAGTGACGTAATCAGCCAATTTAGTGGGCTGCTTCTTGACGCGGAGACCGAGACCCAGAGCTTCAGGCTCAGCTGCGAGTTCTGTTGTTTCAGGTCTTGGAGATGATAGCAAAACTGGTGGAGGCGATGAAGTCAAAGCCTCAACTTCTTCTATTGATGTATTCGGATCAGTGGTGTCCATATTATCAGATGCGGAGGATGAAGATGGTGTATCAATGGCTTCCACAATTTCAGAGGGCGATGAAGAAGGCTGTGTCGCAGCTGCAGTGGCAGGTATTTCCTCATAATCGACTAGAAAATCTAAGTAAGGCATGTCTGGATTTCCATCAGGAGAATCAAATGATTCTTGTATGGAGTCTGCGAATGGAAACTCTGTTTCTATGAAAATAACATCTCGAGAAACAGAGACGGTACCAGTGTCAATGTTGTACACACGCCAGCCTTTCTTGCCGAATGGATAGCCAAGGAAAACAGATTTTGTAGTACGACTAGCAAATTTATCTCCTCCATGCTTCTGATTATGAACATAGCAGAGACACCCGAAGACTTTGAGATGATTCATGGGTGGTGTCTTTTTGTATAGGAGTTCGTATGGAGTCTTACCATTTAAAACTGCTGTAGGAGTTCGATTAATCAGATAACCAGCAGCCAATGCACAGTAGCTCCAAAACTGTACCGGAAGGGAAGCTTGAAAAAGAAGAGCACGAGCGACATTTAACAGGTGCCGATGCTTGCGTTCAACCAGTCCGTTTTGCTGAGGAGTTCCAACGCATGATGTTTCATGGAGGATTCCTTTTTGGTTGAAAACTCGGATAAGCAGAGAAACTCAGTTCCATTGTCACTGCGGAGTGTCTTAATGCGTGTTTCAAATTGTCTCTCAACTAAGGCAACAAAATCTTTGAGATGTTTCGGTGCAGCTTGTTTAGATGGTAGGAGATATATCCAAACAGCTCGTGAGTAGTCATCGAGGATGGTGAGAAAGTAATTGGATCCACAGATAGAAGTGGTTCTGTACGGACCCCATAAGTCACAATGAACTAACTCAAAAACCATAGTTGTTTTATTACTGCTTAAAGGAAATGATTCTCGTGTGTGTTTTGCACGAATACAAACTTCACAAGTCTTAGAATCAAAAACACCAGTGCTTAAATCCGAAAAATTCAACATCTCTAAAGCTTTTGAAGAAGGATGTCCCAACCGACTGTGCCACAACTGCATCGTTGGAGACTTCGTCTGTGTAACAGCTGCTGCAACTTCCATTCCTCGAAAAAAATATAGCCCATTCAACTGCTCAGCTGCTCCAATCAGGATCCGTGTGATGCGATCCTGAATAACACAAAGTCTGTCAGAAATCTGGAAGATACATCTTTGATCTCTAGTCAGATGCGAGACAGATATCAAAGTGACAATGAAGACCATCAACATAGAACACATTTTGCAGAGTAAGTGAAGATCCCAGAGTAACTTTTCCAAGCTTGTTTGCGGTCGTAAATCGACCATCAGGTAGCTTTATCAACATTGGTGCCATATCGCTCAGATCAGATAAGAAATCAATGCTTCCCGTCATATGATTTGAAGCACCTGTGTCTATAATCCATGATTCAGCGAATGACATACCTGAGGTCTGAGGCGAGATTTTGTGTTCATTGAGCATATGTACCAATGTCTTCCATTGGCTGTCATTCAAACCACTGAAACCGATACGATCTGCAGGAGTGATGATCGAACTGGCTTGAGTCGGAAATGTGTCCACATGATTTGCCCGAGCAGGTGCAGAGGAACGTCCACGTGAAGAAGCATTATTTGATTGCGCATCAGGTTTGCCTCTTGTTCTCTCACCCCACCAAGCAGGGTATCCTATCTTCTTGAAGCAGTTTTCAGCAAGATGACCGGTCTTACCACAGAGAGAACACATTACAGAACCGTTGCGTGTGTCAGAGCGAGAACGGTTTGGTGTTTGTATCGCGAAACTGACGCCGCTGGCTTTTTCTTCGTGCAGGCGAGCAAGCGATTTTGAGTCCTCATCCTGAGTTAACACATTGTATGCTTCATCAAGAGATGGTAGTGGAGTCCGTGATAGTAGTGAAGATTTCACGGCTCCATAGAGGGATTCATCAATTCCCATAAGAAATTGATGCAACTTATCTTCACGCTCTTTAGCTACTTCTTCCATTGTTTTTGCTTGTTGATAATCAGACAAGCTTGTCCACAGTTTTGTTAGCTTCCCGAAGTATGTTTCAATAGGTGTTCCTTGTTGTCTGCAATTTGCGAGTTCGGTTTTGAGCCGTTGAACTCTTTGCCCATTCTTCATTGCAAATTGTTTTTGGATCTGCGTCCACAAGCTTGAGGCATCGTCACTGTGTGATAGAGTTGAGCACAGAGATTCATCGATGGTAAGCTTCATCCATGACACAACAAGTGCGTTGTTTGCGCACCAATCTTCATAGTCATCGGAATCTTCAGATGGTTTAGGGATAGATCCGTCCACAAAACCATAGTTCTTTCTTGCTTTCAAAGCCAAGTGAATACTTGCAGACCACTCGTCGTAGTTTGGTCCACGTAACGCCGGTCGCGAGATTACAGTACCGGGATTGTCGCCGGCGCTGAGATCATATGGTGAAATCGTACGTCGAGTAGTTTCGATACGAGCTCTAGACTGATCAGAAGTTTCAGATGCAGCTGAATTCGCCATGGTTAGAAGAAGCCTTCGATAGAATAATCAGCCGGCTTAGGTCAAAGAGAGAGGAAAAGAATTAAGATGGATCGTTTAACCAGAAAACCTAGAATTTGTAGTTAGGTTTAATGCTCTGATACCATGTCAAGAACCTTAGAGGTTGTAAATTGATCCTTGTATTAATCATAAGAGAGGCAATGCCTAATATACATAGAGTTTGGTTTGCACCGTACGTAACCTAAAAGCTCATTAACGAGATACATTAGTACGGCCCATTAGGGCCTAATACAAACCATTTTTTCTGTGAAGGAAATATATTGAATGAGGAGATTAGTTTAGTTTTGTTGGTTTTCTCCGATAAACAAAACTGGACAGAGAACTCAGAAACTGAATTCGGATGAATGTAACAAACTCGATAAACCCAATCTCTCAATCTATCTTATTAAAATAAAAATACAAAACTAAACTTACTTTAATTTAAATATTTTCTTACATCCTTTATTTTCCTTTACTAACATATTATAACCACTTTATTTATTATATTTTCCAAAAACTTCTAACCAATTCATTTATTGTATTTTTTAATAAATCAGTATCATTTATTACAATAGTACAATATAGAACTTATATATTTTAATTGTTTTATTACACATTTTGATATCCTTTTTTTCTCTTTTTAACCATTTCATTAATTGTTTTTTACCATAATAATTTGACAACATTTATTTTACATGTTAACCATAATAATTCAATAGATTTGAATGGAAAATTGTTCTATTCATGATAAAAATTCACAAAAGTTAACAAAGAGTTTTTAATTTATTTCCAGAATCAGTTAGACAAGGACATGTGGGCTACCCGTTTGGGTACATGTCGTTAAAATTATGCCATGTTTATATATTATTAGTTTTTAGTGAAGTTCGAGTCGGGTCTCCATAGGTCTGATGGGTTTAGTTATCATGTATATGAACTTAAGATATCTAAATTAGCAATGTATCTGAAACAAGTTCAAATATTTGTACCAAAAGTATTTTGTATATTATCTATATTATCTAATTTGAGTCAGATATTTTGTATCTAAAATAAAAAATAATCAAATAACCAGAAGTAACCAAACTACTCAATTCGGTTTGGGTTAGATTCGGGTTATGTTAAGATGCATAGAAACATAAAAATATTCAAATAGGCAATATACAATTAGTTATATTGTGACACATCTAAAATATATAATATGAATCATGAAAAATAAATATTAATTTATAAAAATATAAAAACTAACATCTGTGTAGGCGCATAAATCAAGCTCTAGTCTTACTATATATTAGTTGAGAAGTCACTTAAATGACTTTTGCTTAGGTGTCACTCAGATAAAGAGTTTGAAAAAATGTTATAATTTTATTGGTTGATGACTTTCATTTTTTTGTTTATTTTAATTATGTTCCAAAAAAAAAATTCTAAAACTAACTAATGCTAGTTGCCAAATAACCAATAATATTATACATAATGATTTATATAAGCTAATTAAGAGGTTGATAAGAGATCATGATATTCAATTAGTTTTTTAGAAAATTATTATAATTTCATTGGTTAATTATCAAACCAAATACTATAAAAAAAAATTTATATTCTGCAATTTATTATTAAACACATCCAATAATATAAATAAAAGTTTGGTAATAAAAAGGATAAATGTGAGAAAATTGATTTAAAAACAAAGTAAATTTTTAGAAAAGTAAAAAATTTCATCCAATCAATAAGTTTTATTTGATCTTGAAAATAAATTTATAATCATAGTTATTTTGTGGCAAATACATATGTGTTTTTTATTTAAATACATAGATGTTTTGTATATAAATTATATTGATTGTGTGGCAAATACATATGTGTTTTTATTTTGAAGATAAATTTGTAATCAACATGTTTTATTTGATCTTTGGATTATATAAAATTTGAATCCAAAATTATTTTATAAAATTTAACGTTACTCAAAAATTTCATAATATTTATACTTACAACAATGATACTTAAAGAGTTAATGTATACAATTAATGCAAAAATAAATTGATTGTTTAAAATTCATACACAAATCCATATAATATATATACGTCAGTTTTAGTATTGTACTTCCTATAAAAAAATATATACAAAAATAACAAAGAATAGATACAAAGATGCTAAACAAACATTGAACTTCATATAAAAGTTGAGTTCTTACCATATTTACTTACTACATGATATGTATAAATAACACGTACATTATACAATTTACACAACTGAATCTCATATGGTCTACTTTTAAGGTATTATTTTTTTATAGGGTATATGTCATTTTTTTATAGGGTATATGATATGTGTAATATATGTTTGATGTACAAAATATGAGTTTTTAAATCTTTGATCTATAACAAATAGATAAAAATAAATTCAGTTTCTTGGTTATTTTAATAATGAGACTGTTTTATATTCTTTTCCTAAGTGATTGGATTAGTTATGTGGATCTTATTTACTGAGTCAAAATAGCCTAAATCGGTAAAAACTAATATTAAGAGTATTATATTTAAAAGAAGCTTGAGAAGTAATGCAGCTTCAAAATAGTAGATTTGATAAAGTTTGTGAGGGGAGATGTATTTTTAATGATTATTTTTTATAATTTTATATTTAAATAAAAAATTATATAATGGACTTTTAAAATAAACTCTTTGCAGGTAAGCATTTTAACAAGATGGGATCTAAAATTGAAAAGGTTTCTAAGTTATGTTCAACTCAAGTATATATATATATATATATATATATATTATAATGCTAATTAAATTTGTAATAATATCACTCCAACTTCGTTTTATAAATTCGATTATATTTTAAAATAAAATAAAATTTAATGATTTTTATTGACATATTATTTATTCTATCCAAATTATAATTTAATTGTCTAGTGTTTCTTTTTCAGTTTATTTAAATCGGACAGAAAGGTAATCTAAGAACTAACTTACATAAATCACCAAACAACCCAAACAATGTTACATACAATATATAATTTGAAATTGATATGTATTTGTTTGAAAAAAACTAAGTAAAATATAAGTTTAAAAATTACCATACTAATCAAAAAATATTTATATATCCTTCGGTTACAAAATTCTACCACCATAAATAGTAATGCAATACTGAATTAATTTTTTTTTTGACGAATCTGAATGTTGAAAAAAATATTTAATCTTATAAATTTAGATACAAAATATAAAATTATATTTAAATTTTCTAAATGTCTTTATACCGACGAGTTCGCGTGCATCTACCTAGTTACCAGTAATATTGATTCCTTTGCAGATGAAAAAACCCAAATTATAAAGGTTTTTTTTTATAAAAGTGACTCAAAACTTGAAGTCAATTGCAAAACCAACCCCTGATTTTTTTTGAAATTTTGATTTTCCCTTTTCACCCTAGAATTTCGGATAATTTACGAAAATGCCATTACTTTAATATTTTTTTTCTCGAAAATGTGTGTATTACCATATCAGCCTCATCTTCATCAAATATTTACAATATTGTCATTGGCTTCAATATACCAACCACCAGGAACAACCAATTTGAAGCTTTTAATGCTTCTAAAAATAGATTTTGACTTTCCTTTTTCATTTGTAATGCTTAAAAAACTTTATCTCTTTCACTTTCTCTCTTTATTCATCCAAAAATACACAAGATTTTGATTCAAAATTTTGTAAGGTTTATAGAGGCATTTAACGAGTGGGTCGCCCATGGTTCTTGGTCATTAACGAGTGGGTCGCTCAAGTTGGTCGTTTTCTGTGGTATTGGAGAAGCTACACAAGTTATCTCAGTTGTAAAGGTATGAAATCGATTTTTTACCCAGATTTGTTCGTCTTGAAGACCTCCATATAAGTCTTCTAGTTGGAGAAGACTTATATGAAAGTCTTCTGGTCAAAGAACAGGTTAGTTTTTGCAATTGACTTTCTTGGTGTCTTTTTCAAACGAGTCATATGGAAGTGGGAAGACTTCCTGGAAGTCTCCCAACATTTACTTGTAAGTCTTCTAAGAAAGTCAAATTTCTGACACAATTTGGTCAATTGTGTCAGAAATTTGGTCAATTGAAGTGGGTACGATTCAACGAAACTCTTCTCAACTTTCAAAATTAAGTCTTCGAACCGTTGGTGTAAGTCTGCTTAGGTTACTTTTGCAATTAACAATAAAAACTTAAAATAAGTCATTTCAACTAGAAGAGTTACAGGAAAGTCTTCCGACAGAAGACTTACTAATAAGTCTTCTGGAGTTTTATTCCGGGATTCTGGTCAAGAAAGACTTACGACAGAAGACTTATTCGTAAGTCTTCTGTCGGAAGACTTCCCTGTAAGTCTTCTGTCGGAAGACTTCCCTGTAAGTCTTCTGGTTGAAATGACTTATTTTAAGTTCTTATTGTTAATTGCAAAAGTAACCTAAGCAGACTTACACCAACGGTTGGAAGACTTAATTTTGAAAGTTGAGAACACTTTCGTTGAATAGTACCCAGAAGACTTACTTGTAAGTCTTCTGAGAAAGTCCACTTTCTGACACAATTCGGTCAATTGCAAAACAAACCTTTTTTTCCTAGAAGACTTACAAGTAAGTCTTCTCCGGCATTTTGATTTTTTTTTTAAAATCAAAGAGAGACTTCCCGAGAGGTCTGCTGTAGAAGACTTATCTGGAAGTCTTCCATTGTAAATTTCCAATTGCAAAAGTGACCTCTCCGGAAGACATACCCGTTAGTCTTCTTGCGAAGACTTCCAGGAAGTCTTCTAAGTCGATTTTGAATAAACTTTCATTTTCTCTAAACATATAGAATTTTAAATATTTTCTTCTTATATTAACCAAATACTAAGGCTACTGAATGAAATTTGTACCTTAATAGGTGGTAATTATGAGGTTCCCTATCAAAATTATGGTTTTTAGCTAATGATAGAAGGTTATATTGATGTTCTATGTTATCTAATGTGTTTTAATTATATTTTTTTCAGATGATGCGCCAGTTACCGGTAGTCTATGGAGAGTGGTTGGTGAAAGATCATTCTTGGGAATTTGTGGTTGATTATGTCAAAGGAGCGAGAATGTTCGTTTTGACCGAAGGTTCTACACATGAGGAACTTGTTCAAATGGCTCAAGAAGATTATAACATAGACATGAACACATAGGTTGTGGAGTTGACCTACTCATTACCAGGAGCAATGATGCAACATATGGCTCCAGCATCCTTCCCTCCTATTCATGTTACAAGTGATAGACAAGTTCGGAACTTGATCGTGATAACTAAAAGGCATTATGTACGTCTTTTTGTATCAAGCCGAGGCAAATTTGGAAACAAAGAAGCTGAAAATAGTAATGAAGCTGAATCTGAAGCTGAGCGTGAAGCTGAAGCTGAAGCTGAAGAGAGTAATGAAAGGGAAGAATATGAAGCCGGGGAAGAATATGATGATAACTTGCCTGAAGATTGAGAAGATGGTAGGGAGAAGAATACTGATATCCCTTATTTTGATGAAGAAGTTGATGATGCTGAAGATTACAGTGTTTTTGAAAAAGTTAAAGACGAGGAAGAGGTAGAAGAAGATGATATGGGTTTTGAGGAATTGAAAGAGGCATATGATAGGGAAGGATGCACTGGTATCAACGACAATATCTATGTCAACCAGAGTTTTGTTAGTAAGGATGCATTGGTTTCAGAGTTGCGGTTGACAGCGGTGAAGAAGAGGTTCTCCTACAGAATATACAAGACAACAAAAACTCTACTTGTGGCAAAATGTCGTGTTAATGGGTGTGCATGGAAGCTTAGAGCAAGTGTGAAACATGGAGCGAACACTTTTTGGGTAACCAAGTATGTGAAAGACCATACATGTTCTGTGACAGACCGGATAGCTCAGCGGAAACAAAGTTCTCCGAAGTATATTGCTAGTCTTTTCTTAGACCGCGTTGGAATCATTGATGGGTTAACTCTGCAGCATATCAAAGATGCAATGAAAAAGATGTTTGGCATGAATCTAGATTACACCACTTCATACCTAGTGATCATGAAGAAGAAGAATAAAGAGAAGACATGAAGTGTTGAGGTATAAGGAAATCAGAGACGAAGACAAGAAGCTTGAGTCACAAGTTGGTCCGTACAACTTGTACGGATTGCCCCAACTCCCATCAGTGCCCTAACGTGTCTTGGAGGTAAAGGAACTGATGGGAATGTCGACCAAGGAGTTCCAGAAGCAAGGGAGACCGTTTGGTATATTTTGAACAAGAAGAAGTATTAAAATAGTGCAAGTCACATGTGTGGGATAAGGCTCCCAGCCGTTGGGTCAGGTCGCTTTCATCGACCAGACCACTCCCTTTGTTTATTGTTTCTCTTTCATTCTGATTGTCCATATATACTCATGTAACCACTTATGTTCAGATTAAGGAAACAACATCCTTCCCTATTCTCTCTTTTATTGTCGACACAAACAACTCTCTCTCTCTCTCTCTCCTCTTTGTCCCGGATCAAACTCACTCTCTCCTTCATTGTTCTTCACTTGTTCTTGATAAAACTTACATGGTATCAGAGCTTCTAAGCTCCTAAGCCTATTTTCCTTCCGCAAATCTCTAACACTCCTCATTCCCTTTCATTCTCTCGGTTTTGTTTCTCAAAATTTTGTGTTTCACCCTTTTACCCAACGGTTAATAGCATTTCGAAATAGAGCACAACAAGACTGTAGTGATTCTGGTTACTCTCAAAGGTATAAACTACCTTCTCTGGTCAAGATTGGCTAAGAATGCCCTTGGTGGAAGAGGTTTATGGTCTCACATGACTTCAAGTCAGGCGCCAAAACAAACCAGCCAAGGAGAAGAAGGACAAGAGCTGGTGGTGGTAGATGAAGAGAAATGGTGCTGTCTATTCTCCAGAGCTCTCTAGATCCTCCAATAATGGAAGCATACTCATACTGCACCACTGCCAAGCAGCTATGGGATACTTTACAAAAAGTTTATGGAAACATTTCAAACCTCAGCCGAGTATTTGAAGTGAAGAAATCCATCAGCAGCCTGAATCAAGAGGATATGGACTTCAACCACCACTTTGGGAAGTTCAGTGCCCTCTGGTCCGAGCTGGAGATGTTGAGACCGTGCACCACAGACCCAATAGCTTTGGAGGAAAGGCGTGAGTAAGACAAAGTGTTTGCTTTGCTCATGACTCTCAACTCCAGCTACAATGACCTTATCAAGCACATTCTAAGAGCTGAGAAACTAACCACACTGGATGATGTGTGCTCTCAGATACAAAAGGAGCAAGGCTCAGTAGGTCTCTTTGGTGGAAAGGGAGATCTCAACATGGCACCCAAGCTGATATAACCAAGCGCTGAGTGGGAGGCAACCCAATGTTTAGCAAGTTTTAATTAGTTTTCTTGATTATATTAGTCTACTTTTGGATTTTATTATACAATTGCAGGATTTTAAAAGAACAAGGAACATGAGTATGCACAGAGCATCGATCGACACTTGATCATTGTCGATCGACTGAGCAACCTAAGAATCGATCGATCACCACTTAACTGTGTTGGTCGACGGTCACCATGAGCAAGCATGTATACCTTTTTCCTTTATTAAATTATATCCTTATGATTTATTTCCTTCACCAATCTCGGATTGAATAACACTGGTGATAGTGTTGTTTAAGTATGGGGGAGATTTACTAATATTGTTTTCTATTTTTAGTTTTATACTTATAAAAAAGGAGAATGGAAACTTACAGGTCAAACATCGATCGACACCATAGAGACACCATCAGTCGGCAATGGATCGCGACCATCGATCGACACAAGATACCTCAAATTGCGACCTCTATTATAGAGTCTAGTATCGAGTTTCTCTCTCTAAACTACTTACTTATGATTTGATTTTTCCTAACCAATCCGGGGCGGATTACACTGGGGACGGATAATTTAAGTCTGTGGGAGGTTCGCTAACGCTATTTGATTTGTTTTGAGTTTTATTTGCTATATATATATAAGTTTTTCAAAAAGTTTTATTGAGTCAAAAGGGATTATGGTCAAGATTTATTATTGACTAACCACATATTAGCACCATTTTTAGAAGGTTATTTGCAGAGATTACTAGAGATACTAAAGTGGATCATCATGCCACTATACCACACTTGCTTAGAAAATGTGAAGGAACCGAAGCTGATTTCCAACACTAATCCTGACATTATCAGCTTGCTTTGGGGCTTGGTATACACATGATCGGATTCCTTCTGCAAGTCTTTAGGTACAAGTCATTGCACCTTTGGTTCCCTTATCTCTCTCTTCATAATCTACTTAAAAGCTTAAAAGATTGAGATGATTTCCCGAGATGCAGAGGGGTAGGTACAAGACCATTGACCCCATTATTCTAATTCAGAGGAATGATCACACATTGTTGGAAGCGAGGGATAGGTAAATTATCAATGACCTCATTACTCGCCTAAAACTTTGCCTAAGAAAAAGAAAAAGAAAAAGAAAAAAAAAATCAAAAATAAGATGGTATCATTGTCCATTAAGTTTGAGATCTTAAAAAGATTCAGAGAAGAGAGAAAAAGAAGAAAGAAAGGGATCAAAAAAGGCTTTGGGCCTAGTTGATTCAAATACTTGCAGAGGTAAGAATACATGTGTCCTTTGATCGATACTCCTAAGGTAATGCATACACTTTTATTTTATGCAAAGAAATGAAATCAGTAGAGGGACGAGTCAAGCTAGTATTTGCTAAGTTGTTGGTAGAATGGATTTGGTTGCTATACTAGGATAGAGTTATAAAGTTTCTCTGTGATTGACTTGATAAGATGTGGTTGCAACAAAGTAGGGTAATAGTTATACTTAGATATTATGTGAGTCTCCACTTTTCAAAACCTCTTTCATAGACTTGTTTGCTTAAGGACAAGCAAAAGGTTAAGTATGGGGGAGTTGATATAGCCTATTTATTACCAGTTTTAGGCCATGTTATAGCCTCTATTTAGAGTTCATTATGTGTGTATAGGCTATGTTTTAAGTATTTACAGGTCCAAAAACGTTTTGGAGATATATAAGATACTTAGAGCTTTTGGAGCATCTAGAGGAGAAGAATCCGTAGCTGATCATCTAGGGAGTCGATAAAACCATCGATCGATGGAATACACTTGGCGTCGACCAATGATTAAAACTCAAGCTCGATCGATGTTGCACACTTGCCATCGATCGATGATCAAAGCCCGAGTCAGAATGACGAAAATACCCTAGATGAGTTTTGACCTAGTTTTAGGGCTTTATATTTATGTCTTGACAAGACAACAGAAGAAAAAAAATACATTTCAAAAGACAAAGTTTTACACAACTTTTTAGTTCTATTTATTTTGTATTAGGAGAGAAATGAGAGACTCCTTTAGAGTCCTCCTGGAACTCCTTTGCTTTTTCTATATTTTATATTTTGATATATATTCTATTCATCTATGATTTTTGTGACAAAGATCATGTTTGAGTAGTTACTAATTAGATTTAGGGTTGAATGATAGCAATCATGGATTAGCCAAAAAATAGGATTGTTAGGTTAAGTTAATATCCATCAGTTGAGTTGTGCTTAATGCTTGCATTCTAGAGTAGCTAACTTGGATCTCGATGATAGGAGATGGACAACTACAAGAGTAGGTTCTGTGCTAGAGTAGATTTTGTTGAACTAGGCTGTTAGGCACATGCGAGAGATGGTCTAATAAGTCTCGTGGACTTATCAAATCTCGCTCATACTTCCTTATGATTTCACCGTCGATCGACACCAGGCTTTAGCCGTCGATCGATGGTCTTGCCTTTTGCTCGCATACGAGAGGTGGAGTAAAAAAGGTCAGAATAGTTAACATTTGAGTTCTAGAATATTTACATTCTTGTGCTTCATATCTCCTATAATTCATTAAGCTTGAAACCCTAGATCTAGCATATTTACATTCATATTTACATCTAATTAATTAATAGTATATTTCCATATTTCTATTAGTAGCATATTTCTATATTGCATCCTACTTCTTGACAAGGAATATTTCCTGTATGATTATTCACTACCAATATATATATTTACCTAACTTAGTCTTTAGAAATAAGAAATCTATTGTGTGCCTTTGCTCCCTGTGGATTTGATCCCTAAGTACTACACCCGATCTCTCTTGGCAAGAGTATTATTGAGTGCGTTAAGATTAAAGTTAATTTGACAGTTGATTATTTAGGATATTTATACCCTGCTAGAACAAACAAACACACCGTGTCAATCAACTTCACTCTTTTGTGAATCCCAACAGCTTCTTCTACACAAATAGGTGGTCGCCGATGTTTTGGAACATCAATGTGTGAACCCTTGGACTCGTGCATTCTCTCCTCAACCGTTTCTAGTTCAATCATGTAACCTGGCTCTTTGTCTAATGATGGGTATCAATCGATATCAGGTGGTGTTTGTCGATTGATGCTCTCCTCTGGGTGTCGATCGATGCTCTGCTTCAATGTCGACTTTGCAATGTCGTAATGACAACTCGAACTATCAGGGATTTCAAAAGGTGTTGGCCGACAAAAGAGGTTAGTGTCAATCAATGTTGAGGTCTTACTGTCGATCGATGCTAGAATCAGATCACTAATATCAGCTTCTTTTGCTCTGCTCGGCTCTCCATATCCATCTTCTTCTTCTTCCTCTACCATATATCTTACCATCTCGATCTTCATATTTGCCTAGTATCATAGAGAAAGTTGGTGAGGATGGTGTTCATGATGTCATTCCATGTAGGGAGAGATCCTGGTGGCAACCTGTTGAACCAAAATGCTACTTCTCCAGCAAGAGAGTATGGGAATAGTTTGCAGAAGTAGTAATCTCCAAAGACTCCATTACACTTGATGGTCCACACTAAATCATCGAATGATTTGAGGTGGTCAATAAGACATTCATGAAGAACACCATAAAACGGATGCTGACCCACAAGAGAGATGTATGTAGGATGCAGCCTAATATCATTCCTCTGGAGTTCAGAACGACGCATAGCAGACTTCATACGGTAGAAATCTTCAAGTCTGTTGTAATCTCTATGTTCCTTTTGTCGTTCAATCCTAGCATTCACATTAACAATAGCAGCATCAGGGATTGCAGTCCCCTGTACATGAATCAATTGCCCTTCTCTGTTGCGCGCGCGATCTTTTTCTTCTCTTAAAATACCATTCTTGTCAAAACTTAGTATGAGTACTTCAACCTTCTCTGTCTCCTCGCAAGTAGTGTCGATCAACGAAGAGTGGTTGGTGTCGATCAATGTCATTGTGTTTGTATCGATCGATGGTGAAGTATTGGTGTTGATCGATGCTCGCTTCTCTGTGCTAGAGATCACTGCTGGGAGGGTGTCGACTGCCCTTGTAGACTTATGGATCATGCGCAAATGAGCAGGTTCCGTTTTTGAAGAACCCAAAAATCCTCTCCTCATTGCTTCCTGGTACTAATATGTATGTACCTGAAACAAAAGAAATTTTTTTATGTAAGTAAACGAATATATAAAAATACTTAGACTAAATCAAACAAATTGAGTCTAATGGCGAATCCTTGCTCCCCGGCAACGGCGCCAAATTTGAAAGGAGGGTTTTTATGTATTTCAATGCAAACTCTAACAAATTAACCATACGAACTACTTTTGCCAAGAAAGGTCAAATTGTAGTATTTAGGGATCGAATCCACAGGGAGTGTGGGCACACAATAAACTCAATACAGTCGCGATTAAGCTAGGCAAATAAATTAATAAGCAGTAAATAAACTATAGCAGATAATTGATTGATTGGTAAGTAAACAATAATAATAAATAGCTAGATCTGGGGTTTCAGGCAAGTGAATTATCGAGGTTAGAAGCTAAGGGTATTAATCATAGAACTCGATGTCTAATGTAAAAGACGACCAGCTCTCGCTGCGAATCTAATCTATTAACTAAGTCTGGTGTCTCAGCTCTTGCTTGTTGACACGGAATGACCGTCGATCGATGGCAATAATCCTGCGTCGATCGATGGTCTCTTGACTCAAGCTTTATGACCTAATTTGATAAGTTCACTAAAATAACTAAATCAACTCTCATTTGTTTCTAGCAATCTAGCTCAACATAATAAATTCTGGTAGTGGACCATGCTCTCGCTTTTGCCTAACTATCTTATGATCATGGTTCTAGTTAGCTACTCTAGAACACAAGCAATAAACAAAATTATATTGATAGATCTAATAATCACCCTAGCAATTCTATTGTTTGGCTAATCCATCAATACTATTAGTAAACCCTAAACCTAACAAGAGATCTACCCAAACATGATATTTGTCACATAAATCATAGATGAATAAAATATATATAATATAAAGACCCAAAGTAGTTCCAGAAGGACTCTAAAAGAGTTCATTCCTTCTCTCCTAACCCTAAAACAATGAATAAAAGAAAGCTTTGTAAGTGTTTTTGTTTTTGCCATCAACAATGGCTTAGAAAACATATAAATATAGTTTTAAGTCATTAAAGGACATTCTGGTAATTTTTGATGGCTTCATGGCTTAATTCGGCCATAAAACAAGTTGGGCCTGTATTTTGGGATCACGTTGATCGACACCAAGGCTGTGCCGTCGATCGATACTCATTCATCTTCTCGACAGCTTTCTCTCGCGAGGCAGACATACCACTTCCTAGTAAAACGGGCATAACTTTGGATCTAGGATCCTTCTTGACCTAAAACCGGTGGTATTGAAAATCTAATTCAAAGATCTATGTTATGTCAAAAGATCAGCTCAATCTCACCGTGGAAAAGTCTCCATCCATAGCTAAATATATGACACATCTGCGCAGTTCTGGATCTCTAAAACCTCCATATTCACCAAAGTTTTCCAGAACCTATCTGAACCTAAAAATATTCTAAAACATACTCCAAACACATATAATAGACTCTAAATAAGGCTGATATCATGGAACAACAGTGGTAAATATCAGGCCTATCACTAGCATCCATTGGCAAGACATCACATGTGATCTCGGCCTTGTATTTCCCAATGCTGATGGGTACCTTGACTTGTTTAAGAAAACGCAAGTTACCTTCCTCGTTGCACCACTAGAGTGTATACGGGTTGGGATGATCTTGAATCTGAAGGTTCAGCATTTTCACCAAGGTTTCACTTGCCACATTTGTACAACTACCTTCATCAATGATAAGGCTGCACATCTTATTGTGATCCAGGCAGCGTGTATGGAATAAGTTTTCCCTTTGCTCTTGGTCGTTTGCTCTATGTTGAGTCTGTAGTGTTCTCCTTGTGACCAAGATGTCTCCTCGAACTGGATATTACATTGTCTCACCTTCTTCTGTTTCACTCTATGGTTTCTCATCTTCAGAGATGAATTTTCCATTGTCCAAAATGATCTTACCTTCTTGCTTGTACAGTATTAGCATAGTTGTGACAATCTGTCCCGCTCACTCGGACCCCAAGTTCACAGCGCTGCAGCGCATCGACCCCAACCCCTCCCTTATGAGTTCTCACTAACTCCATAATTAGGTTGTTAGTGCGCCTCAAACCCAGGACCTCACCCTTTAACAGTCTTCTCACAGGACAAGTTGTCACCAATTGAACTGCAGGTTCGAAACTAAGATATAGAAGGGCGTAAATCAGTTGGAAAATGTACTGTTAGTCCAGCTCATTACGGCTGATTTATGCTGATTATACGTAAATCAGTTGTTACTACCATAATTAAGCCGTCCATTTAATAACTCATCCAGCAGACGATCATAACTCAGCCAAATTTTTGACTAATCAGCCAAATTTGTCAAACACTTATGGCTGGTTTATACACCTGATTTATAAAACGACTGGCTGGTTTGTCAAAAATTTGTAAACTTGTTTTATTACTAATATATTTCAAAGTCATTTAAGGTCATTTCTCATAAATAAAAGCTAATTTTTTTAAAAAAATAAGATTAATAGATATAGGGCTTTTTGCAAAAGTGACTCAAAACTTGAAGTCAATTGCAAAACCAACTTCTGATTTTTTTGAAATTTTGATTTTCCCTTTTCACCCTAGAATTTCGGATAATTTATGAAAATGCCATTAATGTAAATTTTTTTTTTTCGAAAATGTGTGTATTACCATATCAGCCTCATCTTCATCAAGTATTTACAATATTGCCATTGGCTTCAATACACCAACCACCATGAACAACCAATTTGAAGCTTTTAATGCTTCTAAAAATAGATTTTGACTTTCCTTTTTCGTTTGTAAAGGTTAAAAAACTTCATCTTTTTCACTTTCTCTCTTTAATCATCCAAAAATACAAAAGATTCTGATTCAAAATTGGTTCATAGAGGCATTTAACGAGTGGGGCGCCCATGGTTCTTGGTCATTAACGAGTTGGTCGTTTTCTGTGGTATTGGAGAATCTATACAGGTTATCTCAGTTGTAAAGGTATGAAATCGATTTTTTACCCAGATTTGTTCGTCCTGAAGACCTCCATATACGTCTTCTAGTTGGAGAAGACTTATATGAAAGTCTTCTGGTCAAAGAACATGTTAGTTTTTGCAATTGACTTTTTTGGTGTCTTTTTCAAACGAGTCATATGGAAGTGGGAAGACTTCCTGGAAGTCTCCCAACATTTCTTTGTTAAAAAAAAAACGCGAAGACTTACACGTAAGTCTTCTAGAAAAACAGGTTTGTTTTTGCAATTGACCGAATTGTGTCAGAAAGTGGACTTTCTGAGAAGACTTACTTGTAAGACTTCTGGGTACGATTCAAGTAAAGTCATCTCAACTTTCAAAATTAAGTCTTCGAACCGTTGGTGTAAGTCTGCTTAAGTTACTTTTGCAATTAACAATAAAAACTTAAAATAAGTCATTTCAACCAGAAGACTTACAGGGAAGTCTTCCGACAGAAGACTTAGTAATAAGTCTTCTGGAGTTTTATTCTGGGATTCTGGTCAAGAAAGACTTACGACAGAAGACTTATTCGTAAGTCTTCTGTCGGAAGACTTCCCTGTAAGTCTTCTGGTTGAAATGACTTATTTTAAGTTTTTATTGTTAATTGCAAGAGTAACCTAAGCAGACTTACACCAACGGTTCGAAGACTTAATTTTGAAAGTTGAGAAGACTTTCGTTGAATAGTACCC
>MU107059.1:37937-58152 GCA_012274485.2 Sinapis alba | reverse complement strand
GTTTGATTAGAAGCTTGAAGAACTTGCCCAGTTTCCAAACAGGCTAAACATAGATATCCTGATTAGAAAGTGGAATAACTTCTTCAACATAACTCCTATGGGATTGATATAACTTCATGAAAGACACTACACTGAATAATGGTTCCAAATCAAGCTTCTAGCATAGTGATTCATCCTGGTATGATAAGAAGATTGAAGAACTTGCCATATGTCCAAAAAGGCTAATCATCGATATCCTGATTAGAAAGTGGAATAACTTCTTAAACATAACCCCTTTGGGAATTATACAACTTCATTGATAATCTCCACTGAATAATGGTTCCAAATCAAGCTTCTTACATAGTGATTCATCCTGGTTTGATTAAAAGCAAGAAGAACTTGTCATATGTCCAAACATTCTAAACATGGATATTCTGATTAGAAAGTGGAATAACTTCTTAAACATAACTCCTTTGGGATTTATTCAAATTCATGGATACTCTCCACTGAATAATGGTTCCAAATCAAGCTTTTTACATAGTGATTCATCCTGGTTTTACTAGAAGCTTGAAGAACTTGCCATATGTCCAAACAGGCTAAACATGAATATCCCAATTAGAAAGTGGAATAACTTCTTATACATAACTCCTTTGGGATTTATGCAACTTCATGGATACTCTCCACTGAATAATGGTTCCAAATCAAGGTTCTTGCATAGTGATTCATCCTGGTTTGATTAAAACCTTGAAGACTTTGCCATATGTCAAAACATTCTAAACATGGATATCCTGATTAGAAAGTGAAATATCTTCTTAAACATAACTCCTTTGGGATTTATTCAACTTCATGGATACTCTCCACTAAAAAATGGTTCCAAATCAAGCTTCTTACATAGTGACTCAACCTGGTTTATTAGGAGCTTGAATAACTTGCCATATGTCCAAACAGGCTAAACATGGATATCCTAATTAGAAAGTGGAATAACTTCTTAAACATAACTCCTTTGGGATTTATTCAACTTCATGGATACTCTACACTGAATAATGGTTCCAAATCATGCTTCTTACATAGTGATTCATTCTGGTTTGATAAGAACCTTGAAGAACTTGCCATATGTCCAAACAGGCCAAACATGAATATCTCGATTAGAAAGTGGAATAACTTCTTATACATAACTCCTTTGGGATTTATGCAACTTCATGGATAATCTCCACTTAATAATGGTTCCAAATCAAGATTCTTACATAGGGATTCATCCTGGTTTGATTAAAAGCTTGAAGACTTTGCCATATGTCATAACATGCTAAACATGGATATCCTGATTAGAAAGTGAAATATCTTCTTAAACATAACTCCTTTGGGGTTTATTAAACTTCATGGATACTCTCCACTGAATAATGGTTCCAAATCAAGTTTCTTACATAGTGATTCATCCTGGTTTGATTAAAAGCTTGAAGACTTTGCCATATGTCCAAACAAGTTAAACATGGATATCCTAATTAGAAAGTGGAATAACTTCTTAAACATAACTCCTTTGGGATTTATTCAACTTCATGGATACTCTCCACTGAATAATTGTTCCAAATCAATCTTCTTAAATAGTGATTCATCCTGGTTTAATTAAAAGCTTGAAGAACTTGCCATATGTCCAAACATGCTAAACATGAATATCCTAATTAGAAAGTGGAATAACTTCTTAAACATAACTCCTTTTGGATTTATTCAACTTCATGGATACTCTCCACGGAATAATTGTTCCAAATCAAGATTATTACATAGTGATTCATCCTGGTTTGATTAGAAGCTTGAAGAACTTTCCATATATCCAAACAGGCTAAACATGAATATCCTGATTAGAAAGTGGAAAAACTTATTCAACATAACTCCTATGATATTTATTAAACTTCATGAAAGACTCTCCACTTATAATGGTTCCAATTCAAGCTTTTTACATAGCGATTCATCCTGGTTTGATTAGAAGCTTAAAGAACTTGCCATATGTCCAAAAAAGCTAAATATGGATATCCTAATTAGAAAGTGGAATAACTTCTTAAACATAACTCCTTTGGGATTTATTCAACTTCATGGATACTCTCCACTGAATAATTGTTCCAAATCAATCTTCTTACATAGGGATTCATCCTGGTATGATTAGAAGCTTGAAGAACTTGCCAAATTTCCAAACAGGCTAAACAAAGATATCGTGATTAGAAAGTGGAATAACTTCTTCAACATAACTCCTATGGGATTGATATAACTTCATGAAAGACTCTTCACTGAATAATGGTTCCAAATAAAGATTCTTACATAGTGATTCATCCTGGTTGATTAAAAGCTTGAAGAACTTGCCATATGTCCAAACATGCTAAACATAGATATACTGATTAGAAAGTGGAATAACTTCTTAAACATAACTCCTTTAGGATTTATTCAACTTCATGGATACTCTCCACTGAATAATTGTTCCAAATCAAGCTTCTTACATAGTGATTCATCCTGTTTTTATTAAAAGCTTGAAGAACTTGCCATATGTCCAAAAAGGCTAAACATCGATATCCTGATTAGAAAGTGAAATAATTTCTTAAACATAACTCCTTTGGGATTTATTCAACTTCATGGATACTCTCCACTGAATAATGGTTCAAAATCAAGCTTCTTACATAGTGATCATCCTGGTTTAATTAGATGCTTCAAGAACTTGCCATATGTCCAAACAGGCTAAACATGGATATCCTGATTAGAAAGTGGAATAACTTCTTAAACATAACTCCTTTAGGATTTATTCAACTTCATGGATACTCTCCACTGAATAATTGTTCCAAATCAATCTTCTTACATAGGGATTCATCCTGGTTTGATTAGAAGCTTGAAGAACTTGCCAAATTTCCAAAGAGGCTAAACATAGATATCATGATTAGAAAGTGGAAAACTTCTTCAAAATAACTTCTANTGGAATAACTTCTTAAACATAACTCCTTTAGGATTTATTCAACTTCATGGATACTCTCCACTGAATAATTGTTCCAAATCAATCTTCTTACATAGGGATTCATCCTGGTTTGATTAGAAGCTTGAAGAACTTGCCAAATTTCCAAAGAGGCTAAACATAGATATCATGATTAGAAAGTGGAAAACTTCTTCAAAATAACTTCTATGGGATTGATATACTTCATGAAATACTCTCCACTGAATAATGGTTCCAAATCAAGCTTCTTACATAGTGACTCAACCTGGTTTATTAGGAGCTTGAAGAACTTGCCATATGTCCACACAGACTAAACATGGATATCCTAATTAGAAAGTGGAATAACTTCTTAAACATAACTCCTTTGGGATTTATTCAACTTCATGGATACTATACACTGAATAATGGATCCATATCAATCTTCTTACATAGGTATTCATCCTGGTTTGATAAGAAGCTTGCAGAACTTGCCAAATTTCCAAACAGGCTAAACATAGATATCCTGATTAGAAAGTGGAATAACTTCTTAAACATAACTCCTTTGGGATTTTTTCAACTTGATGGATACTCTCCACTGAATAATGGTTCCAAATCAAGCTTCTTACATAGTGATTCATCCTGTTTTGATTAAAAGCTTAAAGAACTTGTCATATGTCCAAACATGCTAAACATGGATATCCTGATTAGAAAGTGGAATAACTTCTTAAACATAACTCCTTTGGGATTTATTCAACTTCATGGATACTCTCCACTGAATAATGGTTCCAAATCAAGCTTCTTACATAGTGATTCATCCTGGTTTGATTAGGAGCTTGAAGAACTTGCCATATGTCCAAACAAGCTAAACATGGATATCCTAATTAGAAAGTGTAATAACTTCTTCAACATAACTCCTATGGGATTGATATAACTTCATGAAAGACTCTCCACTGAATAATGGTTCCAAATCAAGCTTCTTACATAGTGATTCATCCTGGTTGATTAAAAGCTTGAAGAACTTGCCATATGTCCAAACATGCTAAACATAGATATCCTGATAAGAAAGTGGAATAACTTCTTAAACATAACTCCTTTGGGATTTATTCAACTTCATGGATACTCTCCACTGAATAATGGTTCCAAATCAAGCTTCTTACATAGTTATTCATCCTGTTTTGATTAAAAGCTTGAAGACTTTGCCATATGTCCAAACATGCTAAACATGGATATCCTGATTAGAAAGTGGAATAACTTCTTAAACATAACTTCTTTGGTATTTATTCAACTTCATGGATACTCTCCACTGCATAATGGTTCCAAATAAAGCTTCTTACATAATGATTCATCCTGGTTTGATTAGGAGCTTGAAGAACTTGCCATATGTCCAAACAAGCTAAACATGGATATCCTAATTAGAAAGTGGAATAACTTCTTAAACATAACTCCTTTGGGATTTATTCAACTTCATGGGTACTCTCCACTGAATAATGGTTCCAAATCAAGCTTCTTACATAGTGATTCATCCTGGTTTGATTAAAAGATTGAAGACTTTGACATATGTCCAAACATGCTAAACATGGATATCATGATTAGAAAGTGGAATAACTTCTTAAACATAACTTCTTTGGGATTTATTCAACTTCATGGATACTCTCCACTGAATAATGGTTCCAAATCAAGCTTCTTACATAGTGATTCATCCTGGTTTGATTAGGGGCTTGAAGAACTTGCCATATGTCCAAACAAGCTAAACATGGATATCCTAATTAGAAAGTGGAATAACTTCTTAAACATAACTCCTTTGGGATTTATTCAACTTCATGGATACTCTCCACTGAATAATGGTTCCAAATAAAGCTTCTTACATAGTGATTCATCCTGGTTTGATTAGGAGCTTGAAGAATTTGCCATATTTCCAAACAAGCTAAACATGGATATCCTAATTAGAAAGTGGAATAACTTCTTAAACATAACTCATTTGGGATTTATTCAACTTCATGGATACTCTCCACTGAATAATTGTTCCAAATCAATCTTCTTACATAGGGATTCATCCTGGTTTGATTAGAAGTTTGAAGAACTTGCCAAATTTCCAAACAGGCTAAACATAGATATCCTGATTAGAAAGTGGAATAACTTCTTCAACATAACTTTTATGGGATTGATATAACTTCATGAAAGACTCTCCACTGAATAATGGTTCCAAATCAAGCTTCTTACATAGTGACTCAACCTGGTTTATTAGGAGCTTGAAGAACTTGCCATATGTCCAAACAGACTAAACATGGATATCCTAATTAGAAAGTGGAATAACTTCTTAAACATAACTCCTTTGGGATTTATTCAACTTCATGGATACTCTACACTGAATAATGAATCCAAATCAATCTTCTTACTTAGGGATTCATCCTGGTTTGATTAGAAGCTTGAAGAACTTGCCAAATTTCCAAACAGGCTAAACATGGATATCCTGATTAGAAAGTGAAATAACTTCTTAAACATAACCCCTTTGGGATTTATTCAACTTCATGGATACTCTCCACTGAATAATGGTTCCAAATCAAGCTTCTTACATAGTGATTCATCCTGTTTTGATTAAAAGCTTAAAGAACTTGCCATATGTCCAAACATGCTAAACATGGATATCCTGATTAGAAAGTGGAATAACTTCTTAAACATAACTCCTTTGGGATTTATTCAACTTCATGGATACTCTCAACTGAATAATTGTTCCAAATCAATCTTCTTACATAGGGATTCATCCTGGTTTGATTAGAAGCTTGAAGAACTTGCCAAATTTCCAAACAGGCTAAACATAGATAATTTGATTAGAAAGTGGAATAACTTCTTCAACATAACTCCTATGGGATTTATATAACTTCATGAAAGACTATACACTGAATAATGGTTCCAAATCAAGCTTCTAACTTAGTGATTCATCCTGGTTTGATTAGAAGCTTCAAGAACTTGTCATATGTCCAAACATGCTAAACATGGATATCCTAATTAGAAAGTGGAATAACTTCTTAACATAACTTCTTTGGGATTTATTTAACTTCATGGATACTCTACACTGAATAATGGTTCCAAATCAAGCTTCTTGCATAGTGATTCATCCTGGTATGATAAGAAGATTGAAGAACTTGCCATATGTCCAAACAGGCTAAACATCGATATCCTGATTAGAAAGTGGAATAACTTATTCAACATAACTCCTATGTGATTTATTCGACTTCATGAAAGACTCTCCACTTACTAATGGTTCCTAATAAGGCTTTTTACATAGTGATTCATCCTGGTTTGATTAGAAGCTTAAAGAACTTGCCATATGTCCAAACATGCTAAACATGGATATCCTGATTAGAAAGTGGAATAACTTCTTAAACATAACCCCTTTGGGATTTATACAACTTCATGGATACTCTCCATTGAATAATGGTTCCAAATCAAGCTTCTTACATAGTGATTTATCCTGGTTTGATTAAAAGCTAGAAGAACTTGTCATATGTCCAAACATTCTAAACAAGGATATCCTGATTAGAAAGTGGAATAACTTCTTTAACATAACTCCTTTGGGATTTATTCAAATTCATGGATACTCTACACTGAATAATGGTTCCAAATCAAGCTTTTTACATATTGATTCATCCTGGTTTTATTAGAAGCTTGAAGAACTTGCCATATGTCCAAACAGGCTAAACATGAATATCCTGATTAGAAAGTGGTATAACTTCTTATACATAACTCCTTTGGGATTTATGCAACTTCATGGATACTCTCCACTGAATAATGGTTCCAAATCAAGCTTCTTGCATAGTGATTCATCCTGGTTTGATTAAAACCTTGAAGACTTTGCCATATGTCAAAACATGCTAAACATGGATATCGTGATTAGAGAGTGGAATAACTTCTTCAACATAACTCCTATGGGATTGATATAACTTCATGAAAGACTCTCCACTGAATAATGGTTCCAAATCAAGCTTCTTACATAGTGACTAAACCTGGTTTATTAGGAGCTTGAAGAACTTGCCATATGTCCAAACAGACTAAACATGGATATCCTAATTAGAAAGTGAAATAACTTCTTAAACATAACTCCTTTGGGATTTATTCAACTTCATGGATAATCTACACTTAATAATGGATCCAAATCAATCTTCTTACATAGGGATTCATCCTGGTTTGATTAGAAGCTTGAAGAACTTGCCAAATTTCCAAACAGGCTAAACATAGATATCCTGATTAGAAAGTGGAATAACTTCTTAATCATAACTCCTTTGGGATTTATTCAACTTCATGGATACTCTCCACTGAATAATGGTTCCAAATCAAGCTTCTTACATAGTGATCCATCCTGGTTTGATGAAAAGCTTGAAGAACTTGTCATATGTCCAAACATGCTAAACATGGATATCCTGATTGGAAAGTGGAATAACTTCTTAAACATAACTCCTTTGGGATTTATTCAACTTCATGGATACTTTCCACTGAATAATGGTTCCAAATCAAGCTTCTTACATAGTGATTCATCCTGGTTTGATTAGAAGCTTGAAGAACTTGCCATATGTTCAAACAAGCTAAACATGGATATCCTAATTAGAAAGTGGAATAACTTCTTCAACATAACTCCTATGGGATTGATATAACTTCATGAAAGACTCTCCACTGAATAATGGTTCTAAATCAAGCTTCTTACATAGTGATTCATCCAGGTTGATTAAAAGCTTGAAGACGTTTCCATATGTCCAAACATGCTAAACATGGATATCCTGATTAGAAAGTGGAATAACTTCTTAAACATAACTCCTTTGGGATTTATTCAACTTCATGGATACTCTCCACTGAATAATGGTTCCAAATCAAGCTTCTTACATAGTGATTCATCCTGGTTTGATTAGAAGCTTGAAGAACTTGCCATATGTCCAAACAAGCTAAACATGGATATCCTAATTAGAAAGTGGAATAACTTCTTCAACATAACTCCTATGGGATTGACATAACTTCATGAAAGACTCTCCACTGAATAATGGTTCTAAATCAAGCTACTTACATAGTGATTCATCCAGGTTGATTAAAATCTTGAAGACGTTTCCATATGTCCAAACATGCTAAACATGGATATCCTGATTAGAAAGTGGAATAACTTCTTAAACATAACTCCTTTGGGATTTATTCAACTTCATGGATACTCTCCACTGAATAATGGTTCCAAATCAAGCTTCTTACATAGTGATTCATCCTGTTTAGTTTAAAAGCTTGAAGACTTTGCCATATGTCCAAACATGCTAAACATGGATATCCTGATTAGAAAGTGGAATAACTTCTTAAACATAACTTCTTTGGGATTTATTCAACTTCATGGATACTCTCCACTGAATAATGGTTCCAAATCAAGCTTCTTACATAGTGATTCATCCTGGTTTGATTAAAAGCTTGAAAAACTTGTCATATGTCCAAACATGCTAAACATGGATATCCTGATTGGAAAGTAGAATAACTTCTTAAACATAACTCCTTTGGGATTTATTCAACTTCATGGATACTCTCCACTGAATAATGGTTCCAAATCAAGCTTCTTGCATAGTGATTCATCCTGGTTTGATTAAAACCTTGAAGACTTTGCCATATGTCAAAACATGCTAAACATGGATATCCTGATTAGAAAGTGACATATCTTCTTAAACATAACTCCTTTGGGATTTTTTCAACTTCATAGATACTCTCAACTGAATAATGGTTCCAAATCAAGCTTCTTGCATAGTGATTCATCCTGGTTTGATTAGAAGCTTCAAGAACTTGTCATATGTCCAAACGGGCTAAACATGGATTTCCTGATTAGAAAGTGGAATAATTTCTTAAACATAACTCCTTTTGGATTGATTCAACTTCATGGATACTCTCCACTGAATAATGGTTACAAATCAATCTTCTTACATAGTGATTCATCCTGGTTTGTTTAGAAGCATGAAGAACTTGCCATATGTCCAAACAGGCTAAACATGGATATCCTGATTAGAAAGTGGAATAACTTCTTCAACTTAACTCATATGGGATTTATTCGGCTTCATGGATACTCTCCACTGAATAATGGTTCCAAATCAAGCTTCTTACATAGTGATTCATCCTGGTTTAATTAGATGCTTCAAGAACTTGCCATATGTCCAAACAGGCTAAACATGGATATCCTGATTAGAAAGTGGAGTAACTTCTTAACATAACTCCTTTGGGATTTATTTAACTTCATGGATAATCTCCACTGAATAATGGTTCCAAATCAAGCTTCTTGCATAGTGATTCATCCTGGTATGATTAGAAGATTGAAGAACTTGCCATATGTCCAAACAGGCTAAACATCGATATCCTGATTAGAAAGTGGAATAACTTATTCAACATAACTCCTATGTGATTTACTCGACTTCATGAAACACTCTCCACTTACTAATGGTTCCTAATCAAGCTTTTTACATAGTGATTCATCCTTGTTTGATTAGAAGCTTGAAGAACTTGCCATATGTCCATTATGCTAAACATGGATATCCTGATTAGAAAGTGGAATAACTTCTTAAACATAACCCCTGGGATTTATACAACTTCATGGATACTCTCCACTAAATAATGGTTCCAAATGAAGCTTCTTACATAGTGATTCATCCTCGTTTGATTAGAAGCTTAAAGAACTTGTCATATGTCCAAAATGCTAAACATGGATATCATGATTAGAAAGTGGAATAACTTATTCAAGATAACTCCTATGTGATTTATTTGAATTTATGAAAGACTCTCCACTGATTAATGGTTCCAAATCAATCTTTTTAGATAGTGATTCATCCTGGTTTGATTAGAAGCTTGAAGAACTTGCCATATGTCCAAAAAAAGCTAAATATGGATATCCTGATTAGAAAGTGGAATAACTTTTAAACATAACTCCTTTGGGATTTTTTCAACTTCATGGATACTCTCAACTGAATAATGGTTCCAAATAAAGCTTCTTGCATAGTGATTCATCCTGGTTTGATTAGAAGCTTCAAGAACTTGCCATATGTCCAAACGGGCTAAACATGGATATCGTGATTAGAAAGTGGAATAATTTCTTAAACATAACTCCTTTTGGATTGATTCAACTTTATGGATACTCGCCACTGAATAATGGTTACAAATCAATCTTCTTACATAGTGATTCATCCTGGTTTGTTTAGAACCATGAAGAACTTGCCATATGTCCAAACAGGCTAAACATGGATATCCTGATTAGAAAGTGGAATAACTTCTTCAACATAACTCATATGGGATTTATTCGGCTTCATGAAAGAATCTCCATTGATTAATGGTTCCAAAAAAAGCTTTTTACATAGTGATTCATCCTGGTTTGATTAGAAGCTTGAAGAACTTGACATATGTCCAAACAGGCAAAACATGGATATCATGATTAGAAAGTGGAATAACTTATTCAACATAACTCCTATGTGATTTATTCAACTTCATGAAAGCTCTCCACTGATTAATGGTTCCAAATCAAGCTTTTTACATAGTGATTCATCCTGGTTTGATTAGAAGCTTGAAGAACTTGCCACATGTCCAAAAAAGCTAAATATGGATATCATGATTAGAAAGTGGAATAACTTCTAATACATAACTCCTTTGGGATTTATTCAACTTCATGGAGACTCCCCACTGAATAATGGTTCCAAATCAAGCTTCTTACATAGTGATTCATCATGGTTTGATTAGATGCTTGAAGAATTTGCCAAATGTCCAAAAAGGCTAAACATGGATATCCTGATTAGTAAGTGAAATAACTTCTTCAACATAACTCCTATGAGATTTATTCAACTTCATGGATACTCTCCACATAATAATGGTTCCAAATCAAGCTTCTTACATAGTGATTCATCCTAGTTTGATTAGATGCTTCAAGAACTTGCCATATGTCCAAACAGGCTAAACATGGATATCCTGATTAGAAAGTGGAATAACTTCTTAAATATAACTCCTATGGGATTGATATAACTTCATGAAAGACTCTCCACTGAATAATGGTTCCAAATCAAGCCTCTAACATAGTGATTCATCCTGTTTTGATTAGAAGCTTCAAGAACTTGTCATATGTCCAAACAGGCTAAACATGGATATCCTAATTAGAAAGTATAATAACTTCTTAACATAACTCCTTTGGGATTTATTTAACTTCATGGATACTCTCCACTGAATAATGGTTCCAAATAAAGCTTCTTTCATAGTGATTCATCTAGGTATGAGAAGAAGGTTGAAGAACTTGCCATATGTCCAAAAAGGCTAAACATCGATATCCTGATTAGAAAGTGGAATAACTTATTCAACATAACTCCTATGTGATTTATTCGACTTCATGAAAGACTCTCCACTTACTAATGGTTCCTAATCAAGCTTTTTACATAGTGATTCATCCTGGTTTGATTAGAAGCTTGAAGAACTTGCCATATGTCCAAACATGCTAAACATGGATATCCTAATTAGAAAGTGGAATAACTTCTTAAACATAACCCCTTTGGGATTTATACAACTTCATGGATATTCTCCACTAAATAATGGTTCCAAATGAAGCTTCTTACATATTTATTCATCCTCCTTTGATTAGAAACTTGAAGAACTTGTCATATGTCCAAACATGCTAAACAAGGATATCCTGATTAGAAAGTGGAATAACTTATTCAACATAACTCCTATGTGATTTATTAGACTTCATGAAAGACTCTGCACTGATTAATGGTTCCAAATAAAGCTTTTTACATAGTGATTCATCATGGTTTTATTAGAAGCTTGAAGAACTTGTCATATGTCCAAAAAGCTAAATATGGATATCCTGATTAGAAAGTGGAATAACTTCTAAACATAACTCCTTTGCGATTTTTTCAACTTCATAGATACTCTCAACTGAATAATGGTTCCAAATCAAGCTTCTTGCATAGTGATTAATCCTGGTTTGATTAGAAGCTTCAAGAACTTGTCATATGTCCAAACGGGCTAAACATGGATATCCTGATTAGAAAGTGGAATAACTTCTTCAACTTAACTCATATGGGATTTATTCGGCTTCATGAAAGAATCTCCATTTATTAATGGTTCCAAATAAAGCTTTTTACATAGTGATTCATCCTGGTTTGATTAGAAGGTTGAAGAACTTGACATATGTCCAAACAGGCAAAACATGGATATCATGATTAGAAAGTGGAATAACTTATTCAACATAACTCCTATGTGATTTATTCAACTTCATGAAAGCTTTCCACTGATTAATGGTTCCAAATCAAACTTTTTACATAGTGATTTATCCTGGTTTGATTAGAAGCTTGAAGAACTTGCCACATGTCCAAAAAAGCTAAATATGGATATCCTGATTAGAATGTGGAATAACTTCTAAAACATAACTCATTTGGGATATATTCAACTTCATGGAGACTCCCCACTGAATAATGGTTCCAAATCAAGCTTCTTACATAGTGATTCATCCTGGTTTGATTAGATGCTTGAAGAACTTGCCAAATGTCCAAACAGGCTAAACATGGATATCCTGATTAGTAAGTGAAATAACTTCTTCAACATAACTCCTATGAGATTTATTCAACTTTATGGAGACTCTCCACTGAATAATGGCTCCAAATCAAGCTTCTTACATAGTGATTCATCCTAGTTTGATTAGATGCTTCAAGAACTTGCCATATGTCCAAAGAGGCTAAACATGGATATCCTGATTAGAAAGTGGAATATCTTCTTAAACATAACTCATTTGGGATTTATTCAACTTCATGGATACTCTTCACTGAATAATGGTTCCAAATCAAGCTTCTTACATAGTGATTCATCCTGGTTTGATTAGAAGCTTCAAGAACTTGCATATGTCCAAACAGGCTAAACATGGATATCCTGATTAGAAAGTGGAATAACTTATTCAACATAACTCCTATGTGATTTATTCGACTTCATGAAAGCTCTCCACTGATTAATGGTTCCAAATCAAACTTTTTACATAGTGATTCATCCTGGTTTGATTAGAAGCTTGAAGAACTTGCCATATATCCAAAAAAGCTAAATATGGATATCCTGATTAGAAAGTGGAATAACTTCTTAAACATAACTCTTTTGGGATTTATCCAACTTTGCGGAGACTCTCCACTGAATAATGGTTCCAAATCAAGCTTCTTACATAGTGATTCATCCTAGTTTGATTAGAAGCTTGAAGACTTTGCCATATGTCAAAACATGCTAAACATGGATATCCTGATTAGAAAGTGAAATATCTTCTTAAACATAACTCCTTTGGGATTTATTCAACTTCATGGATACTCTCCACCGAATAAGGGTTCCAAATCAAGCTTCTTACATAGTGATTCATCCTGGTTTGATTAGAAGCTTCAAGAACTTGCCATATGTCCAAACATGCTAAACATAGATATCATGATTAGAAAGTAGAATAACTTCTTAAACATAACTCCTTTGGGATTTATTTAACTTCATGGATACTCTCCACTGAATAATGGTTCCAAATCAAGCTTCTTGCATAGTGATTCATCTTGGTTTTATTAGAAGCTTCAAGAACTTGCCATATGTCCAAACAGGCTAAACATGGATATCCTGATTAGAAAGTGGAATAAATTCTTAAACATAAGTCATTTGAGATTTATTCAACTTCATGGATACTATCCACTGAATAATGGTTCCAAATCAAGCTTCTTACATAGTGATTCATCCTGGTTTGATTAGAAGCTTGAAGAACTTGCCATATGTCCAAACAGGCTAAACTTGGATATCCTTATTAGAAAGTGGAATAACTTCTGAAACATAACTCCTTTGGGATTTATTCAACTTCATGGATACTCTCCACTGAATAATGGTTCCAAATCAAGTTTCTTACATAGTGATTCATCATGGTTTAATTAAAAGCTTGAAGAACTTTCCATATGTCCAAACATGCTAAACATGGATATCCTGATTAGAAAGTGGAATAACTTCTTAACATAACTCCTTTGGGATTTATTCAACTTCATGGATACTCTCTACCGAATAATGGTTCCAAATCAAGTTTCTTACATATTGATTCATCCTGGGTTGATTAGAGGCTTGAAGAACTTGGCATATGTCCAAACAGGCTAAACATGGATATCCTGATTAGAAAGTGGAATAACTTCTTCAACATAACTCCTTCGGGATTTACACAACTTCATGGATAGTCTCCACTGAATAATGTTTCCAAATCAAGCTTCTTACATAGTGATTCATCCTGGTTTGATTCGAAGCTTCAAGAACTTGCCATATGTCTTAACAGGTTAAACATCGATATCCTGATTAGAAAGTTGAATAACTTCTTCAACATAACTCCTATGGGATTTATTCAACTTGATGAAAGAATCTCCATTTATTAATGGTTCCAAATAAAGGTTTTTACATAGTGATTCATCCTGGTTTGATTAAAAGCTTGAAGAACTTGCCATATGTCCAAACAGGCTAAACATGGATATCCTGATTAGAAAGTGGAATAACTTCTTAAACATAACTCCTTTGGGATTTATTCAACTTCATGGATACTCTCCACTGAATAATTATTCCAAATCAAGCTTCTTGCATAGATATTCATCTTGGTTTTATTAGAAGCTTCAAGAACATGCCATATGTCCAAACAGGTTAAACATGGATATCCTGATTAGAAAGTGGAATAACTTCTTAAACATAACTCCTTTGGGATTTATTCAAATTCATGGATACTCTCCACTGAATAATGGTTACAAATCAATCTTCTTACATAGTGATTCATCCTGGTTTGTTTAGAAGCATGAAGAACTTGCCATATGTCCAAACAGGCTAAACATCGATATCATGATTAGAAAGTGGAATAACTTCTTCAACATAACTCCTATGAGATTTATTCAACTTTATGGAGAGTCTCCACTGAATAATGGCTCCAAATCAAGCTTCTTACATAGTGATTCATCCTAGTTTGATTAGATGCTTCAAGAACTTGCCATATGTCCAAAGAGGCTAAACATGGATATCCTGATTAGAAAGTGGAATAACTTCTTAAACATAACTCATTTGGGATTTATTCAACTTCATGGATACTCTCCACTGAATAATGGTTCCAAATCAAGCTTCTTACATAGTGATTCATCCTGGTTTGATTAGAAGCTTCAAGAACTTGCATATGTCCAAACAGGCTAAACATGGATATCCTGATTAGAAAGTGGAATAACTTATTCAACATAACTCCTATGTGATTTATTCGACTTCATGAAAGCTCTCCACTGATTAATGGTTCCAAATCANTTTGATTAGAAGCTTCAAGAACTTGCATATGTCCAAACAGGCTAAACATGGATATCCTGATTAGAAAGTGGAATAACTTATTCAACATAACTCCTATGTGATTTATTCGACTTCATGAAAGCTCTCCACTGATTAATGGTTCCAAATCAAACTTTTTACATAGTGATTCATCCTGGTTTGATTAGAAGCTTGAAGAACTTTCCATATGTCCATTATGCTAAACATGGATATCCTGATTAGAAAGTGGAATAACTTCTTAAACATAACCCCTGGGATTTATACAACTTCATTGATACTCTCCACTAAATAATGGTTCCAAATGAAGCTTCTTACATAGTGATTCATCCTCGTTTGATTAGAAGCTTAAAGAACTTGTCATATGTCCAAAATGCTAAACATGGATATCATGATTAGAAAGTGGAATAACTTATTCAACATAACTCCTATGTGATTTATTTGAATTTATGAAAGACTCTCCACTGATTAATGGTTCCAAATCAATCTTTTTAGATAGTGATTCATCCTGGTTTGATTAGAAGCTTGAAGAACTTGCCATATGTCCAAAAAAGCTAAATATGGATATCCTGATTAGAAAGTGGAATAACTTTTAAACATAACTCCTTTGGGATTTTTTCAACTTCATGGATACTCTCAACTGAATAATGGTTCCAAATAAAGCTTCTTGCATAGTGATTCATCCTGGTTTGATTAGAAGCTTCAAGAACTTGCCATATGTCCAAACGGGCTAAACATGGATATCGTGATTAGAAAGTTGAATAATTTCTTAAACATAACTCCTTTTGGATTGATTCAACTTTATGGATACTCGCCACTGAAAAATTGTTACAAATCAATCTTCTTACATAGTGATTCATCCTGGTTTGTTTAGAACCATGAAGAACTTGCCATATGTCCAAACAGGCTAAACATGGATATCCTGATTAGAAAGTGGAATAACTTCTTCAACATAACTCATATGGGATTTATTCGGCTTCATGAAAGAATCTCCATTGATTAATGGTTCCAAAAAAATCTTTTTACATAGTGATTCATCCTGGTTTGATTAGAAGCTTGAAGAACTTGACATATGTCCAAACAGGCAAAACATGGATATCATGATTAGAAAGTGGAATAACTTATTCAACATAACTCCTATGTGATTTATTCAACTTCATGAAAGCTCTCCACTGATTAATGGTTCCAAATCAAGCTTTTTACATAGTGATTCATCTTGGTTTGATTAGAAGCTTGAAGAACTTGCCACATGTCCAAAAAAGCTAATAATGGATATCATGATTAGAAAGTGGAATAACTTCTAATACATAACTCCTTTGGGATTTATTCAACTTCATGGAGACTCCCCACTGAATAATGGTTCCAAATCAA
This sequence comes from Sinapis alba, assembly GCA_012274485.2. NCBI lineage: Eukaryota > Viridiplantae > Streptophyta > Magnoliopsida > Brassicales > Brassicaceae > Sinapis > Sinapis alba. The sequence goes on along the minus strand of MU107059.1, from coordinate 41,546 downwards.
GCTTCTTACATAGTGATTCATCATGGTTTGATTAGATGCTTGAAGAACTTGCCAAATGTCCAAAAAGGCTAAACATGGATATCCTGATTAGTAAGTGAAATAACTTCTTCAACATAACTCCTATGAGATTTATTCAACTTCATGGATACTCTCCACATAATAATGGTTCCAAATCAAGCTTCTTACATAGTGATTCATCCTAGTTTGATTAGATGCTTCAAGAACTTGCCATATGTCCAAACAGGCTAAACATGGATATCCTGATTAGAAAGTGGAATAACTTCTTAAACATAACTCCTATGGGATTGATATAACTTCATGAAAGACTCTCCACTGAATAATGGTTCCAAATCAAGCCTCTAACATAGTGATTCATCCTGGTTTGATTAGAAGCTTGAAGAACTTGCCATATGTCCAAACATGCTAAACATGGATATCCTGATTAGAAAGTGGAATAACTTCTTAAACATAACCCCTTTGGGATTTAAACAACTTCATGGATATTCTCCACTAAATAATGGTTCCAAATGAAGCTTCTTACATATTTATTCATCCTCCTTTGATTAGAAACTTGAAGAACTTGTTATATGTCCAAACATGCTAAACAAGGATATCCTGATTAGAAAGTGGAATAACTTATTCAACATAACTCCTATGTGATTTATTAGACTTCATGAAAGACTCTGCACTGATTAATGGTTCCAAATCAAGCTTTTTACATAGTGATTCATCATGGTTTTATTAGAAGCTTGAAGAACTTGTCATATGTCCAAAAAGCTAAATATGGATATCCTGATTAGAAAGTGGAATAACTTCTAAACATAACTCCTTTGCGATTTTTTCAACTTCATAGATACTCTCAACTGAATAATGGTTCCAAATCAAGCTTCTTGCATAGTGATTAATCCTGGTTTGATTAGAAGCTTCAAGAACTTGTCATATGTCCAAACGGGCTAAACATGGATATCCTGATTAGAAAGTGGAATAATTTCTTAAACATAACTCCTTTTGGATTTATTCAACTTCGTGGATACTCTCCACTGAATAATGGTTACAAATCAATCTTCTTACATAGTGATTCATCCTGGTTTGTTTATAAGCATGAAGAACTTGCCATATGTCCAAACATGCTAAACATGAATATCCTGATTAGAAAGTGGAATAACTTCTTCAACTTAACTCATATGGGATTTATTCGGCTTCATGAAAGAATCTCCATTTATTAATGGTTCCAAATAAAGATTTTTACATAGTGATTCATCCTGGTTTGATTAGAAGCTTGAAGAACTTGACATATGTCCAAACAGGCAAAACATGGATATCATGATTAGAAAGTGGAATAACTTATTCAACATAACTCCTATGTGACTTATTCAACTTCATGAAAGCTTTCCACTGATTAATGGTTCCAAATCAAACTTTTTACATAGTGATTTATCCTGGTTTGATTAGAAGCTTGAAGAACTTGCCACATGTCCAAAAAAGCTAAATATGGATATCCTGATTAGAAAGTGGAATAACTTCTAAAACATAACTCATTTGGGATATATTCAACTTCATGGAGACTCCCCACTGAATAATGGTTCCAAATCAAGCTTCTTACATAGTGATTCATCCTGGTTTTATTAGATGCTTGAAGAACTTGCCAAATGTCCAAACAGGCTAAACATGGATATCCTGATTAGTAAGTGAAATAACTTCTTCAACATAACTCCTATGAGATTTATTCAACTTGATGGAGACTCTCCACTGAATAATGGCTCCAAATCAAGCTTCTTACATAGTGATTAATCCTAGTTTGATTAGATGCTTCAAGAACTTGCCATATGTCCAAAGAGGCTAAACATGGATATCCTGATTAGAAAGTGGAATAACTTCTTAAATATAACTCATTTGGGATTTATTCAACTTCATGGATACTCTCCACTGAATAATGGTTCCAAATTAAGCTTCTTACATAGTGATTCATCCTGGTTTGATTAGAAGCTTCAAGAACTTGCATATGTCCAAACAGGCTAAACATGGATATCCTGATTAGAAAGTGGAATAACTTATTCAACATAACTCCTATGTGATTTATTCGACTTCATGAAAGCTCTCCACTGATTAATGGTTCCAAATCAAACTTTTTACATAGTGATTCATNTACATAGTGATTCATCATGGGTTGATTAGAGGCTTGAAGAACTTGGCATATGTCCAAACATGCTAAACATGGATATCCTGATTAGAAAGTGGAATAACTTCTTCAACATAACTCCTTCGGGATTTATACAACTTCATGGATAGTCTCCACTGAATAATGGTTCCAAATCAAGCTTCTTACATAGTGATTCATCCTGGTGTTATTCGAAGCTTCAAGAACTTGCCATATGTCTTAACAGGTTAAACATCGATATCCTGATTAGAAAGTGGAATAACTTCTTCAACATAACTCCTATGGGATTTATTCAACTTGACGAAAGAATCTCCATTTATTAATGGTTCCAAATAAAGGTTTTTACATAGTGATTCATCCTGATTTGATTAAAAGCTTGAAGAACTTGCCATATGTCCAAACAGGCTAAACATGGATATCCTGATTAGAAAGTGGAATAACTTCTTAAACATAACTCCTTTGGGATTTATTCAACTTCATGGCTACTCTCCACTGAATAATGGTTCCAAATCAAGCTTCTTACATAGTGATTCATCCTGGTTTGATTAGAAGCTTCAAGAACTTGCATATGTCCAAACAGGCTAAACATGGATATCCTGATTAGAAAGTGGAATAACTTATTCAACATAACTCCTATGTGATTTATTCGACTTCATGAAAGCTCTCCACTGATTCATGGTTCCAAATCAAACTTTTTACATAGTGATTCATCCTGGTTTGATTAGAAGCTTGAAGAACTTGCCACATGTCCAAAAAAAAGCTAAATATGGATATCCTGATTAGAAAGTGGAATAACTTCTAAAACATAACTCATTTAGGATTTATTCAACTTCATGGAGACTCCCCACTGAATAATGGTTCCAAATCAAGTTTCTTACATAGTGATTCATCCTGGTTTGATTAGAAGCTTGAAGACTTTGCCATATGTCAAAACATGCTAAACATGGATATCCTAATTAGAAAGTGAAATATCTTCTTAAACATAACTCATTTGGGATTTATTCAACTTCATGGATACTCTCCACCGAATAATGGTTCCAAATCAAGCTTCTTACATAGTGATTCATCCTGGTTTGATTAGAAGCTTCAAGAACTTGCCATATGTCCAAACATGCTAAACATGGATATCCTGATTAGAAAGTAGAATAACTTCTTAAACATAACTCCTTTGGGATTTATTTAACTTCATGGATACTCTCCACTGAATAATGGTTCCAAATAAAGCTTCTTTCATAGTGATTCATCTTGGTTTTATTAGAAGCTTCAAGAACTTGCCATATGTCCAAACAGGTTAAACATGGATATCCTGATTAGAAAGTGGAATAACTTCTTAAACATAACTCATTTGAGATTTATTCAACTTCATGGATACTCTCCACTGAATAATGGTTCCAAATCAAGCTTCTTACATAGTGATTCATACTGGTTTGATTAGAAGCTTGAAGAACTTG